>NQII01000144.1:366965-427634 GCA_002778355.1 Clitarchus hookeri
GTGTTTGAAAGATTTAGGTCAGCTTGCAATTGGTGTCGGATCACAATCAATTATATACAGTATTTTGAGATGTTATATTCTTTATTCAAACAAATTGAGGTGAAATGTTTTTTAATGTATTATTTACATAAATACTAATACAAGAATTTTTTTTAAATTACCATTTTTGTGTTTATTAGCTAAACTTTATTCACAGATAATATAAAGCTCTCATACCCAAAATGAAGTGTAATAAGGTCAGAAGTTGTATTTTATTAATGCACATTTCAGAACCCTTATCTACTGAAATCCCGCATACATGGAAATGTTTAGACAGTCCCCTGAAAAACGGTAGATAGGGAGTCAACTGTACAGCAATATAGCATTATAACCCGGAAAAGTTCAACTATGTACTTGTTTAGTGCTCTGTGCGCCTTCTTGCCATCTCATTGCGAGCCTGCAGTCTCACAAAGTATTTGACTAAAATTTGTTAATACCACACTGACAATTAACTACATACAAATGTGTTATTCTAAAAAAATTTAAATTCTTCATTATCTAATATATTTGCAATTCCCTGAAAATTTTGTTTGGAAGAGGTAACTGTTGCTCAGTTCATTCTCAAGCTATTCTGGTTAGGATTTAAAACTGTCGCATATGTACCATGTGCATTTCTTAGTGTGCTTTCCAGCGTAATATAATGTGGAAGTTCCCTCTTCTGCGTGTCACCATGCGTTATGAAACTCAGAGAAACATTAAGCATTGTATTGTGACTGGGATACAGTGCCATCCACCTTCTTGGATGGTACTGTATTTGATCTTCTTGACCTTGATCTTGGGGTGTCTGCCATCTTGTTTCCACCTGTGATTTTGTTTACAGTCTACCCTCACATTTCCCATTTTTGCCTTTATATGTCTGGTATTTCCCCTTTAAAGTCATAGAAGATTCTCGAAAATTAATTTTTTGTTTTCCCCTCAATGCAGCAGCATGTCCACCATATTGACACCTCCAAAAAAATCCGTAAAATGTTGCGGTGTTACGTTAACAGCTTTATTTAGCTAAAAATAGCACATTTGCTCAGTGCAGTTGGATGCAGCTGAAATTTAGCAAAAGACCAGCCACATTGAACAAATCGCCACCAGCCGCTACATCATCAGCCATCTTGGATTAAAATATGATGTCACAACCATCGATTATGCGCAAGTTTATTTTATAATTAAAAATTATATATTTAAATTTTTTTATTTAACTTTTTAAAACTTAATAGTCAAAAGTATATTGACTGACGTGTGTGGATTCATATTTTCATGGAGAATTTGATTATGTCTTAATAACCATCAGTTATGCAAATTGAGTGATGTATGTGAGGGTTTGTATTTTCAAGGATAATTATATTATGATGTAACAACTATCAACTATGCAAAGCATAATTTTATAAATATAAGTTATGTATTTAATATGTATTGAATGTATGTTCTTTAACTTTTAAAATAAATATTTTGAGTGGTGTCTAATGGATTTGTATTTTCAAAGAGAATTAAATTATGTCAGAAATACTGGATTTTATAAGCATGGAATTGTGTTAGTAAATATATAGTCATATATATTTTCTGACTTGTGTTTTCAAGTCGAATGCTACTCTAACACTATTAACTTTGATTATTTGCATGTGTTTGATGCCATATTGAATTTAGTAGTTATGGGCATGATGGTTGGTTTTTCAAAGTAATTATCTAACCAGCAGAATACAGGATCTTACCTCATTGAATGTTTTAAGCATTAGTATGTCTATGTCGGTCACCCACAAACATAAAGACAGAGTTGGTCACAGTTTATCATAGTTCATTGACGGCTGGAGTTCAGCGCATGGAACATGGTACATATTAGACCAGTACAAATCTGACCTAGATGAAAAAATTCATTATGCCTTAAGCCTTCTTACAATTTTCCATGCAGTAAAGTAATTTCCATTAAATTCATATCATAGGTATGACTCCTGACTTTGATCTAGTTAATACANATTTTCCATGCAGTAAAGTAATTTCCATTAAATTCATATCATAGGTATGACTCCTGACTTTGATCTAGTTAATACAGCACATTATCCCTAAGCCTTCATATAAACATAGTTGGCAGGTTTAAGCCATTGTAATTGAACCCTTGAATAAAAGTGGCATACCGTAAAAGTCTTACACTGGTCATAGCTGGAAGTTTTAAGTCTTGGCGAAAAATTCTCGAAAGAGGTTGATTGTCAGTGATTAATGTAAACTGATTTCCACAAAGATAGTTGAAAAACTTATTAATTGAAAATGCAATGACTACCACTTCATGATCAATCTGGCTGTAATTGTTGAGACATCTTTATGCAAATGTGGTAGGCCTCTAGATATATTCCATTTATGATGTGTGATAATATTCCTCCTACTCTGGTAGGACTTTCATCGCAAGCTAATGTTATCGGAAGTGCCGCGTTTAATGGTACCAGAACATGATCACTCGCAATCTCTTTCTTAAGCCTTCGGAAGGCACCTTCACGTGATTAAGACCACAAAAATGGTTGGTCTTTCTTGAGCAAGCACAGCGGAGTGGAAAAGTTAAGGTTGATACATTGTGAATACATTTTTAATAATATGTCACCATACCAAGGAATTGATGCAACTCCTGAACATTTTCAGGTTGACGTAATTTGGTTATAGCTTAGATTTTCTTAAAAAATTTAGAAACAATTTTTTTAAATATTGTAACCAAGATATGTAATTTTTTTTTAAATATTGACAATTCTTCTGATTTATACTTACGTTATAATTTTGTAAACGTTTCAAAACTTTTATCAAATTGTTGTAACTCCTTGAAGAATTTGGCTAATGATACAATGAAATTCACTAGGTGCTGTTTTTACACCAAAATTGAGGCAATTTACTTTAAATAATACTTTGAATAATACTAGTATCTTCATCTACCATGATGTGCAGATAGGCTTTGTAAAGATCTAAGGCACAGAAAGAAAGAAGTATTTAGCATCCTGNTCTTCATCTACCATGATGTGCAGATAGGCTTTGTAAAGATCTAAGGCACAGAAAGAAAGAAGTATTTAGCATCCTAAAGTTGCTTGATAGTTTCTTCAATACTTGGCATAGGGTAGTGTGAAGATTGAATCTGAGGGTTGACTCCTATCTTATAATTGACACAAAGCCATACATTGTCATCTGGTTTGGGAATAACAACTAATGGTGAACTCCAGTCCTTATGTTCAATTGGAGTCAGTATACCATTACTTACAAGTCCATAAAGTTTTTACTGACTTTCTCTCGATGTGCATGGGGAACTTCTCGTTCCTTAATAAATACAGGTTTCGCATTCTCTCTGGTGGAAAGTCAAAGTGAAATGTGGAATACAACCAACTTCCAGTTTAAAAAGACAACTAAACCTTTTCTCTATGTNAATAAATACAGGTTTCGCATTCTCTCTGGTGGAAAGTCAAAGTGAAATGTGGAATACAACCAACTTCCAGTTTAAAAAGACAACTAAACCTTTTCTCTATGTTTTCCAGAGCGGTTACTGTGTCAACTGTTTATCATATTTATCTTCTTTAAATCAATATTAAATTTCTGAATCTTAGTTTGACTTAATAATAGAGTATATTGATTTGAAACAATGTATATTCTTTAGATTTGATTTTGTTACATTCCACAAAGTCTTTTATCATTCCAATCTGTTTAAAAATTCCCAATGTATATGATCTAAAATGAACTGATGTATTTTTAACAAGAGGTATAAGTTTTAATTATTCATAATCAGATAGAGGAAGTAGAGTTAGTCCTGCTCTAGAATCTACTTCAAAACGTTGAATCTGACCTACGTAGACATCTATAAAGTATTTTTCTTTANAGTTAGTCCTGCTCTAGAATCTACTTCAAAACGTTGAATCTGACCTACGTAGACATCTATAAAGTATTTTTCTTTATCAGTATCAGAACCAACATTTTTTCCAAAAATGTCTACAATTTTATTTTATTTGTTCTGGTAATTGAAGACAGAATTAACATCACTAGATGAATAATCTGTTTCTGAAGGCTGGTTCATATGCTTCTCATATGAAGAATTCCCTCACTGGACCTTTTTTAGACCTTGCTTGACTTAAAACAAATACATTAGTCAGAGACCACGCCCTGTCAGACCATCACACTTGGTATTAAAATACACACGTTATAGTATGCGTATTGTTTTTTTGCATTAACCAGACTGTTAGCCTGTCTCCCCTTCTACCCTCCCAGCTGCTCAGTCAAGCTGCTTTTGCTATATGATTGTAAAAATTGCCTAATAATTGATTATTATTATATTGTTATAAATGTTCCTGATTGGCGAAACAACCCCAATGGGTATGTGCTTTTTAATATAATTGCCATCAATATTACTATTTACTGTAATTTATTTTATAGTGGCCCCTGCATTTTATACAATTTTTCAGTAATTAATCTGCCAAAATTGGAACGGTTAACTGATGGTGTAAACTATAGCAAGGTAGTGTAGTAATGAAGGTGATACTGCATATTCACTATACAACAGATATNTTAACTGATGGTGTAAACTATAGCAAGGTAGTGTAGTAATGAAGGTGATACTGCATATTCACTATACAACAGATACGCCAACGTAGTTGATTTTTGCCAATGCCAATGCGGTTTAAAATAATACAGTTTTACCGTATCTTTAGTCTGTACGTGAGTTGTACACAGTAAATGCATTACTTTTTGTGAACTGTGGGGTATGGGATGTAAAATTACTTAAGCAATGTAGTTTTTTAAATTTGGGTTCAAAAACAATTATAAACTGGTGCTACAGGTCTTGCCTGTATTACTTAACAATTAATTTACCAGTCAAGAAAAATAGCTATGTTATTGTTCAAGGATGTTAANCAGGTCTTGCCTGTATTACTTAACAATTAATTTACCAGTCAAGAAAAATAGCTATGTTATTGTTCAAGGATGTTAATAAACAAAACCAACATTTTACACTTAGTTATGCAGGGTTTTATTACTGCTGATTATAACACAATTCCAAATGAAGGCAGGAATGAAATTGATACATGGTCCAATGATGTTGGCCCCCAAATAAAGTAGTAACATTTGTATGCGTGATAGGAAAAGAAAATACGAAGAACAGAACATGTTTACACTGATAGTTATGTTTAGTCATGATTAAAATATTTTAGGCAGAGACTTTCTGGTAAGTGCCATTCAAACTTTTATCGTAACTTCAAAACTACATTCTTTGAACTGGAAAGGTTACCTAGTTCATAATTGCAGTAAAATGCGCTAGTTATTTATTTTGCGCTCTAGAATGCTTTGTTATGACTGTCAGAGCATTTTCATTCATCACTTAAATTTTTTTCTGTTCAAAAATGCATGTATGCTTGAAGTAAAGGTATCTGATTCTGTGCAAGGCTGGCAGACATGAATCTAAAAATACCAATAAACCATTTGTTCAAAGGAAACATTGCGACTATTGCTCTCAAAAGTATTTTTTTACTAGTACGTGTTTATGAACCAGACCAGTGTAATGTATTACTGAAAACGCTTTACTAAATAGTCTGTGTTCACTTAATACATGTCTGCGATTTCGGTTTTTCAAAACAGTAACAGTGGGCAAGTTATATTAATTTACTGTAAGAGAGATGAAGTGTGATTAACACTTTTAAGACATGGAACTATTTTCACCTCGGTATTTACCAATTTTAATTTCTTATTTGGGGAGGGGGTGGAGTAAATTTACAGTGATATCACTGATTGGGAAAACCTGATTTTCGTGGAAAAATATGTAGAACTGAACAAATTTTGAAATCTGTGCTGCTTTTCTTTAGTTAGTACCTGTTTCTTTATAAGAAGACACTCCTTTAGACTGGGGCAATAATTATTTGATAAATGTGTTAATGAATGTCTGTAATTCACATACAAATACGTAATACGTAGGATGCATATAAATTAAAATTGTCTTTAAAGGTACAGTACATATAATTTCTGACATATGTGTTGTGCTTATGTACTTATCACTCATACAGGCACAAAGATAACTAACTTATTAAGTTATTATAAATGAAAACACAGTCCCTGCAATTTATATGATTAGTAACAAAAGTAAAATTAAATTTAGAGAAAGAATTTGTCTACATGATAGTTTCTTTTTTCAAACAAGCAATTTTTTCCATTAATATTATTTTGTACTGATAGATTTTTTTTAAAAATTAAACTATTTAACAAAATTAGTTTGNGCAATTTTTTCCATTAATATTATTTTGTACTGATAGATTTTTTTTAAAAATTAAACTATTTAACAAAATTAGTTTGTTTTGTACAATTTTAAAAATGTAGCTGATGTAAATTTGAAATGAAATGAAGAAATGTACATAGTGATTTCTTTTTCACTGGTATAAACAAAATTTCATTTCTATATTAATTAAGATTTATTATAATAGATATGAATGTTGTAGCTAAGGCAAAGAGTGTTTTCATTTACGTACTGCAGAGCATCCCGAGCTTCATTTACTTCAGTTCTTTTGCATCCTCATTGTTTTATCTTGTGACACAAGGTCTTCTTTTCATTTTCACCACACGGCTTTCGGTATGGCTTTTTGTTTTTGTTCTTACTTTTTTTTGTAAGTTTTTATTCATAGTATAAAATGTTTTCTTACATCATAATCTAATATTCTTTGAAAATACGAATCCGTAGACACGTCGCTCAATACACTTAATTTCAAAAGTTAAGTTGCATACACAAATTGTCAGCATAAATTAAATACATAACTTTTATTTATTAAATTATACTATTCATAATTGATGGTTGTTACATCGTAATCTTAATTCTCCTTGAAAATATGAATCCACAGATACATCGCTCGATATACTTTAATCTGTAAGTTTTAAAAGTTAAATAAAAATGTATTAATTAAATTAAATGTATATACATATACCTGGCATCATCCAAGATGTATGAAGGCTGCCACTTGTTAGTATAATTTAGTCACATCACATCAGTGCATAAAATTTTATCCTCCACTGGTTTGGTTGTAAATATCTCATTACTGACATTTTCATTATGCAATAATGCTATGAGTTTGGATTAAGGTATGAATGTTTTATTTGAACATAGTCAGGTCTAACGTTTGGTGATTTACTTTGTAGGCTGTGGAGGAACTGTTCGGGAACAAAGACCATGAGGTTATTCCAGTTGCTTCTCGTAGCGCTGGGGCTGAAAGGCCTTACACGGATAATGATGAAATTAATAGTGCAGAAACATGTAAGTTGTGCTGAATTTTTCTCATTTTCATTTTGCACCATATCCATTAGAAATGTGACAATCAAATGAAAACATACAAAGCAAATTAGAAAATTTTGGTGTGATGAATGTTTAATGTTGGTTAATCTTTTTGACACAGAAAAATGTATGCTTTCTCATAGTACATAAGGTACGTATACTGGATGTATCTAAATTTGACAGACAAACTTTGGCAGCAAGTTAATCACTAATGTGGACCACTCCTACATGGTCTGGCACAGCCACTATCATCACGTCATCGGCCCACAGTCACTGTACCAGTGCGGCCCGCGGAACACGCACGTCGTGCGTCCCGATGGGTGTCCGCATTGTTCACTTGGGAACGGGTCATGACCCGATACCTAGTGATCTAACCAAGTGTATGTGGTGTCCCTTGAGATATCTGTGTAATTAAGATAAGAATTAAGTGTTAGAATGTGTATTAAATAGCATTAGAATTTATCGTCCACGGGCAAATGTTCGTGAAATTCAACCTTAAGGTATTACGAAGTAATCGCAGATTAGATGCACGCCACATGCATATTTAATTAGGTGTTGAGTATCACGGTTAGGGTATTTGAAGTGTTCTATATAATTTTCAGAGTGCAATTGTGCGTCTAATCAAGCCAATTAGTTATGTGGGAAATAATTAGTCATTCTTTCAACCTGACCGTTCCGGTCGAAGAGTGCCCCAAAACTTAACATACTTAAATTTCCCACATGTTTTGTATTAAAATTAGTGCTTAATTAAGAACTCTTAACTCTCTACAGGATTAAGAAAACTAGCTCAGAACATTTCAGTGTTTTATGTGTATGTGTTTTAAGTTCTGTGCTAATGAGGTCAGTTAATTAAATTACCTCGCAGAGTGGAGCGAGCTCTCGGCAAGAACGCTGCTCACCCGCGCCATCTCCGGCAGTCTGATTCCAGTGGTCTAAGGTGCTGCAGGTGCGTAGCGTCGCGCGGGACTTTCATACTTTGTTCTAAACACTTAACTGCAAAAGGTTAACATAATTTACTGGAACTTTTTATTTAGTTTAACAACAGTCTTCTCCACATTCGCAGCACCCCTCCATCAGCTCAATTTACAGACCCTGGAGGTTTAATTACTATTATAAGTTTTTGTGCCATTCTTGGCCTGTTTGTACAGTAACGGCCGCTGGTAGGTCTTGTGAGTCAGGTCCGCTTTAATTTGCATTGTATACATGTAACTGTGTACACTATTTGGCAATACAATTTATTTGAGTTAACCGAAACTTGTGATTTCTCATTTGGTGTTGTATTTTGGACCCTGGCCCTTTCAAGAAAGTCATTGATGCCTCAAGGAGGCCTCCTTTATTTATAAGGTAAAAAGTAATACTAAGACTTGCTGGGGAGCTTGTATACCCCGGCTATATATTACGTTTTAGTGTAAATTTGTACAGTGTGTGTGTTAGGGAATACAGCCACGTGGTCGTTCAGCCCACGATCCTGAGAACTGTGACTTCGCGCTCACCCAGTTAACTTGGCGCCCATTCTATTCAAAATAGAAATATTGTGTAATATTCTGACTTTTCTTAACATAGTCGCCGGACGACGTCTGCATTACTATCCCTGACCGCTCAGGTAACGTTAAATGGCTTGCCCAACTAGGTGTGGCAAAAATAAAGCATAACAAACACGTGCGTGTAAATCCGGAGAAGAAAGGACAGTCTGACTTAAAATTCTCAATTTGTGCTGCTTGACCAGGAAGAACGTGGTCTGCGCCGGCATTTTGTGGTGAAGGTCAGGCCCGCACGAGACAATAGACTCTTGACATCACAGCCGACCGGTCACCAAGCGCGCACAACTTTGGATGACCCCGCCGCTGTAAACAACCGGACTGGGCAATATGCTCCATGTGCGCAAGGAGCCTGCAAATGGTAAAGGCCGCTGCCTTCCGGGAAGAAGGTCCGCAATTACAACTAATGACTGGTCTACAGCGCGTCGCTTCGACCACGTGTTCCGTGTGTAACCGCTTCACGTGATGTACAAAAGACTGTTGAGAAATAGAGTACAATCCAACTGTATCATCCACCTGTCGAAAGTGTGATCAGTGCGGAAAACCCCGAACACACTATCCCTTCGACAAATATAACATACGCGCAGGTATATGCAGGTGCCCGCCGACCGAATATGATGCATATTTCCTGCCTTTACTCGGTCGCCTGCCGCTGCGCTCGATCCACGTGTGCGGGGCTTGGCACAAACTCCTTGCGCTGTGCTACATGCAAACGCATAATACATACGAGTTGCTTACACCATGTAGAATGGATTACCCTGTGGCACCATCAGTTCCAGTGCTTGCAATGCACGGAACAGTGGACAACATGCCATCCAGAACTCCCAGAGCATGAGCTTCAGCCAGCAACAGGTGAGTACCCAAACAACAATCAGGGTTCAATGTGTTGGGCAGAATATTCTGTGAACCCAAAAAGATGTGCCTAAACTGCAAAGAGTATAACGGGAGTTTTCACCCCACGTGTGTCCGCGGGGGAATGGCAGACAGTCCGCAAGGGAACTTTTATATGTAAACAGTGTCAACAAAAGTACACAGCCCAATACTGGGCCATACCGGAACCCATGCGAATAAAATGGGAAATTGACGTGTTCACCCAACCTGTGCTGAGATTACGTAACCAACAAACCTAACAGATGGAACTCCTATCATTCTATGCCCTCATGGCATGGAATGATAGGAGCCGGTGGGACACAGATAGAAACACAGGGGCCATCAGCACTTGAGTACAGGACAAGCCTAACCGGGCAGAATTTTACGTGACACCCGCCAAATTTCAGACATTCCCAAATTTTTCCGGCCAGACAGCTGAGGTCGCACGCACGTTCTTCAAAGAGGCCACTACCCGATTACAACGGTACGGGGTTAGCGAGGAAGAGTGGGTGAGTGTCATCTGGAACCAACTACTCGGGGAAGCAAAAACATGGTGGGGGTCCGCCATAGAATACATGTCCTGGGGACAATTTGTACATAAATTTATGGCCAGATGTGCAAACATGTATACAACGTTAAAACAACAGGTCGTCCTGTTTACAGAGGAACAAGGTGCCACCGAAGACCTGGACATATTCATAAGCCAAAAGTTGAGTCTAGCCGACAGACATTATCCACATCTCCCAGAGAAAGACGTGCTCGAAACGATCGTGGAAGCAATGAGAGACGAATACCGACCAGCCTTACAGCCTATGGTGTTCAACGGAACACAACACTTCCTAAGAACCGCCGTGAGTGTAGCACGAGACACGGAGAAGTGCAGGGCGGCAAATTGTAATATGCGCAGTAAATGACAACAGATGCGTGAAGCAATACTGTGGACACCCGGACGTCCGAAGGGAAGAGTGGTATAAGGGACAATCCCAAAATCCGGGACATCAATAGTGGGAAGGGCCCACCAAACCTGCCTCACTGCCGCATTTGTAAGGACGAACAATACCACTGGCACCAGATGTGCCAGTACTGGGCGAGTGAACTGCAGGGAAACGACGAAGTGGAGTAGGACAAGTTGGGGCCGCCATTGTCATTATCAGAACTCCTGAAACTACCAATAACAAACAGATCCACCATTACCAAGGCCAGGTTAGCTCCGCCAGTGATCAGCTGGTCAGAATACCCATACGCTTGGATGAGTGGAATATCGTCGCCTTAATCGATACGGCAGGGTCTCATAACTTCGTGCGGGCGAAGTTAATAGGCTAACAGCTGATCACTAGGGACAAACAAATCTTGCAACTGCCCACATTGAACGGGACCAGTGAGTGTTTGGGTGAAGTCCAAGTGGAAATACATATTCGTGACTGTTCTATGGACATCATCGCCCTCGTCTCCGATGAGATACGAGAGGACCTGAGTCTAGGAGTGCTCTGGCTTAGACTACTCAACGCCATTATTGAAATCACCATGCACCGCATTCACTTCGTTTTGACCAAACTGTGAACGGTGTACAACCTAGGGCATCGCAGAGAAATCAGCGAACAATCTGTCCAACTAAGACACGTTTGACCACGCCGTACCCGCAGAACATAGGGTCGTGATCCAGTGAGTCCTGACCGAACGACGGGACGTATTTGCAGTGGCAGAACCCTTTAAAAGAATGAGCATGGCAGAACATACGATACCGCTTACTAAAATTGAACCCCTTTGGTCCGCCCCTCGTGATTATAATCCTTATCACCTAACAATCATTAATCAACAAATCAAGGAAATGATTAGGGATGGGGTAACATCTGCCCTTGGAAAGCAATTACGACTCAGCTGTCACTTTGGCCCCCAAGAAAGACGGGAGCTGGAGGTTTTCCGTGGACTTCCGCCCACTCAACCAAGTGACCGAAAGTGTGCTCCCGCCCTTAATCAGTGTGTACTCTGCACTAAACATGTTGNCTGTCACTTTGGCCCCCAAGAAAGACGGGAGCTGGAGGTTTTCCGTGGACTTCCGCCCACTCAACCAAGTGACCGAAAGTGTGCTCCCGCCCTTAATCAGTGTGTACTCTGCACTAAACATGTTGGGACGCCAAGATTTTATCTTCCCTTGACCTGAGAAGCGGCAAGTACCAGTACGACCCCAAGACCGCATTCACTGCCGCCGTTCAATTTTGCGCCATGCCCTTCTGGCTGAAATGCGCCCTCTCCACCTTCCAGAGCATGATGGTCCGCATCCTGTATGGCCCGATAGGGGAGTGTACGATCGCATACCTATACGACGTGATCTGGTCAAAAACGGGGAAAGAACACGGACAATACCTATCCCTCATCTTGGAGCGATTGGCTATCAATGGGTTAACGTGTGCCAATGGAAAATTTCATATAGGGAAAACATGTCTTCAATACCTGGACCACTGGGTCTACGCTGAGGGTATACAGACCAACCACGATCAATTGAGGGCTAATTCAAGACTATCCCGCACCCAACATGCGCAAACGCCTATGAAAATTTTTTGGGATTATAAACTGGTTAAGGCGCTACGTACAAGATTTTGCCAAAATAACAGTCCCATNCGCCTATGAAAATTTTTTGGGATTATAAACTGGTTAAGGCGCTACGTACAAGATTTTGCCAAAATAACAGTCCCATTAGCCACCCTGTTGTCAACACAACAGCATTTCCAATGGAACGATGATGCCCAAAATGCGTTCAAAGAAATCAAGCACAGTTTCCAACAGTGCGACAAACTGTCCCGTTTAGACCCCCAGAGGCATTTATATCTGNCGCCTATGAAAATTTTTTGGGATTATAAACTGGTTAAGGCGCTACGTACAAGATTTTGCCAAAATAACAGTCCCACTAGCCACCCTGTTGTCAACACAACAGCATTTCCAATGTTCAAAGAAATCAAGCACAGTTTCCAACAGTGCGACAAACTGTCCCGTTTAGACCCCCAGAGGCATTTATATCTGCAAACAGATGCCAGTCAAGAGGAGCTTGGTGCCATTTTATTTCAATACGATGATGACTGGGAACGCAGAGACATAAGACTACAGTAGCGCGAAGTTGGCCCCAAGCGAGCGCAACTACGACGTGAACGAGAGGGAATGCTTGGCTATCGTATGGGCACTAAAACACTACAGCCAACATCTAAAGTACCAACAATTCACATTGAGGACCGAAAATTCGTGTTAATGTGGCTGCATAACCTGCGCACTGTCCACAGCAAACTCACGCGGTGGTCCATGTTATTACAGGCCTATTATTTTGTGGTGGAACACGTTCCAGATGAAGAAAACCAACTAGCCGACACCCTTTCCCGTGCGCACTGTACAACCGAAATAGCACGTGATGAAGACTAGTGGGAAGTTCTATTCCCACCAGACAGTCCGCCGGTTGCTTTGCTACAGCATTTCACCGTAGGCATGAGTAATGCCACCCAAGACCTAACAAGTGATGCAGTATACGAATGAGCACTCACTGCACAACAGCTGTCCGCAGATGTCGCGGAGCGCCGGGCTCAGTGTACCAGAGAACNGTATACGAATGAGCACTCACTGCACAACAGCTGTCCGCAGATGTCGCGGAGCGCCGGGCTCAGTGTACCAGAGAACAGCTCGTCAACTGGCGTATGGTCAATAACCGCCTGGAGACCCAGTCTGCAGGGGAAGAGGAGAACTGGCGAACGTATGTCCCAGAGGAGGGATGAACGTTCGTCCTGGAACACTTGCATGCCAGCCGTCTGGTGGGACACCCGGGAGCCGTGCAAACCAAGCAGAACATACTAGCCCACNCGTGCAAACCAAGCAGAACATACTAGCCCACTATTTCTAGCCAGGGCTCACCCGATAAGTGTGGGAATTTGTATGTGTCTGCGTAACACGTAACTGCCTGAAAATGTGTCACGCTGATGGTGTTACTCAACAGGAACCCTGCGTACAAGAGAAACCTTTCGTGACCATCACCTTGGACCTGATGGGACGATATCCCCACGTCCCAAACGGGAAGAAATTTTTATTGTGGTGACTGATTTGTGCACCAGGTGGTGCGAGGTTTATCTACTCCCGTGCTCACGCCTCAAAAACGTAGGGGGAGCATTGCAAAAGGATTTCTTCGCACACTGGGATTACCAAAAGGTAATCATATCTGACAACAGACCACAGTTCAAGGGAAAGCGATGGTGGGAACTCTGCACCAAGTGGCGGGCAGTACACCACACAACGGCAGTGTATCACTTCCTCGCAATTCCCACAGAACGAAGAAACCAAGATTTCAAGGCGCAGTTTTGGATTCGCATGGGGGATGACCTCACTACCTGTTCTACCTGAGAAACCGACAGAACGAAGCCACTGGCCCGCAGAATTACGATACGGACTCTGTCTGACACAATCCGGAGAATATGCATACCCATAACCGACCACGAACTCAGGACCCTCAGAAACTGAGACACGAGGACACTGCCGGCAGAGGTTCGAACAGGCCAGGGAACAACAAGAACGGTACGTCCAACAGTGGCTGCCAGAACAGCGCCCGAAAGAGCTGCAAATTGCACAACATGTGTACGTGCGAGAACACCAGCGGTTGCCCACCCCAATTCCTGTGCAAAGTTCGCCCCTTGCTGGGGTGGACCCCACACAGTGGTATGAAGAGTAGGGAAGACCGACTACATCATCCAGATGGATGCGCAAAGGCATGTTCAATTCCATCGTGACAACCTACGGGTCGTGCCTAAGGCCCGGGCGCCGCGTCGCTCCACGGTAACACCAGTCAGAGGCAACCAACCGAAGTAGTCCTGGCCGATACAGGATGGCAATCACCGGCATCAGGCATGCGCGGACTACCAGGTCCATCAACACCGACGCCTTCAAGGACATCTGGGTCTTCAGTGGGACGCCTCAAGCCTTAGGGACTTGCAATTCCACGGAGAGCGCCCGAAAAGACGACCGACCACCAGATGCCGCGACGTCGGAGGCCCACGGGGTTACACAAGCATCCCTAGGTGCCCCATTCCAGACTGCCAGGTTACACAACTCATTGGTGGCCACGTCCTGTTCCGGGTCGAGAATCTCCTCGGCGGGGTGGCCATACCGTCCCCAACGGCATTGATGCCGTTCGCAGAGGTACTGCAGCAACAGCAGTAGCAGCGGCAGCATCTCTATGGTGAAAGGGCTACCAACCTGCTGAGCAGGTGTAGAACCAGCTGACCGACTCCACTGTACCAGTAAGATCTCACCTGCCTAGGGTAAGTTGAACCGACACCAGTTGCCATGCAACTCTGCAGTAGGGTGAGCCAGCTCTATACAGCTCATCCCTCTGAGACAGCTGCGCCTGCGGCTGAGGCGCCGCTCAATTACCTGCTGTACCACACAGCCTTGAGCCGCCCCTGCCTGCCGTGACAGTGGCCTCCCAGTAGGGGGGTGGGGGATTTTACTTGGACCACTCCTACGTGGTCTTGCACGGCCACTGTCATCACGTCATCTGTCCATAGTTCTTGCACCAGTGCGTCCCGCGGAACATGCATGCTGTACGTCCCAATGCGTGACCGCATTGTTCACTTGGGAACGGGTCATGACCTGATACTGAGTGTCTGTTGTGTCCCTAGAGTGATCTGTGTAATTAGTATAGGGATCAAGTGTTAGAATGTCTATTAAATAACATTAGCATTTATTGCCCTCGGGCAAATGTTCCTAAAATTCGTCCTTAGAGGATTGCGAAGTAATCGCAGAATAAGTGCACGCTACGTGCATACTTAATCAGGTAGAGAGTAGCAAGGTTAGGGTATTTGAAGTGTTCTATATAATTTTCAGAGCGCAATTGTGTGTGTAATCAAACCAATTAGTGACTTGGGAAATAATTAGTCATTCTTTCAACCTGACCGTTCCGGTTGTAGAGTGCCCTAAATCTTACACACCTAAATTTCCCACATGCTCTGCAAGGCACCACATAATTATGTTTTGTATTTAAATTAGTGCTTAATTAAGAACTCTTTAACTCTCTACATGGTTAAGAAAATTCGCTCATAACATTTCAGTGTTCTATGTGTATATGTTTCACGTTCTGTGCTAATGAGGTAAGTTAACTAAATTACCTCGCAGAGTGGAACCAGCTCTCTGCAAGAACGCTGCCCACCCGCGCCATCTCCGGCAGTCTGATTCCACGGGTCTAAGGTGCTGCAGGTGCGTAGCGTCGCGGGGGACATTCATACTTTGTTCCTAACTCTTAACTGCAATAAGTTAACATAATTTACTGGAACTTTTATTTACTTTAACAGCAGTCTTCTCCACGTTCGCAGCACCCCCCCTCCATCAGCTCAATTTACAGACCCTGGGGGTTTAATTACTATTATAAGTTTTTGCGCCATTCTTGGCCTTTTTGTACAGTAACGGCCGCTGGTAGGTCTTGTGAGTCAGGTCCGCTTTAATTTGCATTGTATACATGTAACTGTGTACACTATTTGGCAATACAATTTACTTGAGTTAACCAAAACTTGTGATTTCTTATTTGGTGTTGTATTTTGGACCCTGGCCCTTTCAAGAAAGTCATTGATGCCTCAAGGAGGTCTCCTTTATTTATAAGGTAAAAAGTAATACTAAGACTTGCTGGGGAGCTTGTATACCCCGGCTATATATTACGTTTTAGTGTAAATTTGTACAGTGTGTGTGTTAGGAAATACAGCCACGTGGTCGTTCGGCCCACGATCCTGAGAACTTAGACTTCGCGCTCACCCAGTTAACTTGGCGCCCATTCTATTCAAAATAGAAATATTGTGTAATATTCTGACTTTTCTTAACATAGTCGCCGGACGACGTCCGCATTACTATCCCCGACCGCTCAGGTAACGTTATAACNTCACGTAAAGAGATGTTGAATACATGTATACAACCTATGCTCTACAATGAGTCTCAAGGGCGGTACACATCGTTGAACTTGTACCTGAAGCACTACATTATTACAAATATCTGAGAAAGTATTATAATGGGACACTGAGTTTATGGATAATGTGTTAGTGAAACATGATCTACAAACACTACAAAACCTGTTGCTATTATCAAAATTATTTATTGAAATAATCTTGGTTACTACCCATATTGCGAGTCATTCTCTATGACACGGAGCATATGAGGGATTTTTTTGATGAATTATGAATTGGTATGTCACAATGGACGAAAATGGTTGCCTTGTATAAATAACCTAACCCCCACGGTTTTCAAGGAATTCGTGTTTGAAATTTCCAAAGAATGTGTGCAAAACCTGGCAGGCGGGCAACACACACATCACCCAAAAGAAATGGTTGTATACAATAAAGGGGCAAGATAATAGAAAGAGGAACAAAACTGTCTGACATTAGAGGTAAGAAATATATGGTAATAGTTTACCAGTAATTTACGTATTTGTAAGTTGTAATAGTGAGAGGATGTCAGAACAATTCAAATTGTCATGTATTACATACTGAAGTGCGGTAATTTATTAACAAGCCTTAGATCATGTGCTCAAACTGTCTGTCTCCAAATTCGCTTCAAATTTTACATTGACGATGTCACAATTGCCAAACACGTTCAAACACTCCGGATGTGGTTCATATGACTTTGGCAGCAGCTTGTATTCTAGCCACGAGATCCTCCAGAGATACTATGGGGACCTCATACACCGAACTCTTCCGAGCACCTTACAAGTAAACATCCAGCAGTGAAAGATCTGGGAACCTCGCAGGCCATAACGTTGGCCCACCGCAGTTTATCCATTTTCGTGGAAATGTGACGTCAAGGTACTCTAAAAGATGTGCACTAAAGTGCGGTGGTACACTGTCATGCTGCAGCCACATTTCCTGGCAAAACCTGTTCCAAAAACACGAGGTACCAGTCAGTATTTAAGTGAGCAGGCAACAAGTATGGCGTGCACAAACTGTAAACATTGTGGGTATTCTTCAACCTTCAAATGGTGCACTCTCTGTACGTGATGGATGGAGCAGCTGTTCCTTCACAATTCTCAACACATTTATGTGTCCAGTGCGAACTGCATGCCACTCGATGGGTGCTGGTAGACGGCAACTCATGGAACTTCCGCAGTACCTCCTCAAAGTGTAGTGTTCGTACCGAACTTGGACGGTCAGCATTACACCTGTTCACTTGCTACATGTACGGTATTGGTACAGGTATAACTCAGTTTTACAGTGTAAAATGATCACTGTGACATAACCTAAACACATGGTTTGTCTCTTTTACTTACCGTAAACGTCCCCTCTTCGCAAAGCCTCCTATCAATGGCTGTGAATGTTGAATGATGTGGCACTTGTCAATTTGGATAACTTTCCCTGTATATGCGTGCTGCAACTCTACTGTTGCACTGAAAAGTCCCATACACAAGGTGAATGCCAGCCATTTCTGGCCATGTAAAACAATACATCAACTACACGTTCACAATACCTCTANCCCATACACAAGGTGAATGCCAGCCATTTCTGGCCATGTAAAACAATACATCAACTACACGTTCACAATACCTCTATGTTAAGAGCTGCCTAAATCTCTCCACTCCACCAACTATGCTTCTGTTACCACTCCGCTAAACATTACTACAATGGTTTTGGCTGAGTTTATGACTGAACATATACACCAAAGATTGTTCATTCAACGATGGTGTGTGATGTATGGCGGCGTACATGTTAGGCCATTTTGACAGGCAATTTATTTCCTGTGTACTGTATTATACTATCCCTCACACAAATGTGTTGTGATACCTGAATACAAACAGTGTTTCCCCTCACCAGTCTTGTATACGAGTTGGCCATGACAACATTTTCACAAAGTCAATGTACAACATGCACCTCATCAACAATCAAAACACAAGTCAATTCTTACACAAAAGAGACACATGGAAGCTGTGATATGGATATTGATGTCATACAATTAGTGATTATTTTTTAAACACTACATTATTGCACGCATTATGGTAGTGTCCCCTGTTGTTTTAGTACTTCTGTTTGATAAGTCACAATTCGTTCAGCACTCTTGAGTCTCCAGTCATGGAATAGTCACCCAGACAGATGTAGTGTCATCAGTTATTGTTTTAGATTCGGTGTAAATGAAGTCATTTCGCAACACCACTTTTATGCAAATCTCTCTTGTGATCTTGCGAGATTGCAGTGGTGTAGTGGTTAGATTACTCGCCTCCCGCCAAGGGGAACTGAGTTCAATTTCTGGTNGATCTTGCGAGATTGCAGTGGTGTAGTGGTTAGATTACTCGCCTCCCGCCAAGGGGAACTGAGTTCAATTTCTGGTTGGTTCACCTTCTGATTTTTGCGTGAGAGAATCGTGCCAGACATTACTGCTGGTCGGCGGGTTTTCTCAGGATTTCCTTTTTCCACCTCCCCTGCATTCCGAAGCTGCTCCATGCTCACCTCGCTTCACCCGCATTGGCTCTCAAGATCTTGCTGTTAAGAGCCGCCCAACTCTCTTAACTTACTCTGTCATTTTGCCCATGGATATCTGCAACCGTTTATTATTAGGTGTTGTGCATGTTGCCTACGTGCCATTTTTTGTACATATTATTTGGAAATTTCAAACATGAATTCCTTGAAAACGGCAGGGGTTAGGGTATTTACACAAGGCCACCTTTTCCATCAATTGTGACATTTGGAATCATAATCTATAAATGAAATCCCAAATATGCTACCACACCATGGAGAATGGCTTACAATATGGATGGTAACTGGGATTATTTCTGTGAATTAATTTGACGACGGCTACAGGTTTTGTGGTGTTTGTAGATCATATTTCACTTACGCATAATCCATAAACTCAGTGTTCCACCTTAAGTATTTTCTACTATATTTGTAATAATCTAGTGCTTCAGGTCCAACTTCAAATAAGTGTACAGCATTACCACCCTTGGGATTCATTTTTGGCATCTTTTTTTGTTATTAACCTGCCACCGAAGTTTGACTGTCGAATAAAGATACATTCTGTGTGTATATATAAATATATATAGGAATTTACATTNTCCAACTTCAAATAAGTGTACAGCATTACCACCCTTGGGATTCATTTTTGGCATCTTTTTTTGTTATTAACCTGCCACCGAAGTTTGACTGTCTAATAAAGATACATTCTGTGTGTATACATAAATATATATAGGAATGTACAATTTTTTTTACAAAAATTTTTTTAGTAAAGAAAAGTTATACGTACCTATAATACTGGATAGTTAACAAATTTATGTAATTAACTCTTAGTTATGAATTTATAAGATGTTTCTTCATTAACAGGTAACAGTGATGGGGAAAAATTGTTTTTTCTGTGGACTCACAAAGGGGTACTCTCTCTATTGGAGAAGTACAAGGAGGTGGAACATGAATTTTACTCAGGCAGAAGACGACATAAGGAAATTTGGAATGAGATTGCTGAAGCAGTACATGCTGCCAACAGTAATTTGAAAGTTACAGGCATTCAGTGTTCGCAGAAGATAAGTGGCATGAAACGAACATACTGGGGCATTAAAGAAACTCATCCGTGTCCCAGTGCTGGAACTGTTCCTTGGCTGTACTTTGCGGTAAGCAAACTATTGCAGATAAAATAGTTTATGTAGCATGGAAACCCTTTAGTTTTCACTGTAAGGGGGATGATTTGAGGTGTAGATAATATCTATCCTAATGAATTGATGTAATTCTAAAATATATATGTTTGGCTAGGAATCGAATTTATATGCACATATGCATATTGGCAGTATGACACACACCTGTACTTTTGATGGGCAACGACCACCACCAGCCTTTTCTTCTCTTGCGTCTTGTTGGTGGTTAGCATGTGGGGTAGTATCTCTCCTCCCACATGCACCACCTGATGAGCACAGCGCTGTGAAATAAACGAGATGGATCTAGGTGATGTTGAACTACCGAGACTGCAAACACTGCTGTGTGCATACTAATCATAACCAAGAAAAGCAAAAGCTGAAACACATTTCAAAACAAAATCAAAACTTTACATTTACATTTCTTTAACTGTAGCTAGCTTATCTGGTTAGTGTGGGTACAGATACTGTAAGATTGCAAAAGTCTCTCAAGGGAAGTTGTAATTTTTGCAAAATCAAAATTCCTGTAACAACAAAAATCTAAAGTTGAATTACAACAAAGTCCAGATATCATTTGCCATAACATTTCAGACCCATAGGTCACATCCGCCACCTTGGTGCCTAAAACCCTTGTTAGCACTACTCGTGTGCGCCACAGCCAGCAGCTCCAAGCTTATCCTTTCATCTCTTACTCCTGCCTGGAGTGGGGCCTTTCCCAATTACCAGGCACACAGATGTCATATGACTCACTTTGTCATCCTGCTTTCCACCAGTAGTGCGTGGCCTTAAAGGCTTTGTTCAGAATTCTGCCATTACTTATTGCAAAAAAAAGCATGGACTAGACACAGTTTTACGCTTTCACTAACACAATACTTACTTTTTTTTTTAATCTTATCATTTTTTTAGAGAGTCTTTCCAAGTCTGTTTCGTTTTAGCGTTTATCATTGAAAAGTACAGAAATACACGCAAAGTTATGTTATATGCAACATACAGAAAACATTAATACACTTTCAGAATTAAATCTTGCATATTTATACTACCAAAAACATGAGGTAGAAAATATACACAGCAAAGCAACACATTATTGGTTGGTTTTGGCATGCCCTTTCGTACCATAAAAACCAATTTCAGTTTATTTGCAACACATGTTGCACGTGACATTTTTAATGTAAATTAACTATACACAAAATCCTAACCAACCTGTCACGACACAATATACCCTTGCTTTGGCTTTACCGGCAGGTCTGACTCTACACGTCAGCAGGTGACAAACAGTGTACATACGGTGCTAGGTTGGGCCCTAAATCTGCCATTATTAAATCTAACAACTTAAGGTAAAAGTATGCTCACTCTGAGAACACTGTCCTGTCATACAGCTGCTCAACTCAACCTTCCTGGTTCATATCAAATTTTAAATTTTTTTTATATAACCAAGTTTTTTCAAAAGAAATTGAAACAAAAAGGAAATAAATCCATCGTCTCTGTAACCTGCATATTTCCACCCATCAAACGCACGCATGAAACATATAGAATACATAAACAAATGTAACACCTACCTGGCCTGTAGAAAAAACATAAATATGTAGAGACAAAATCTTGGCCAAAACCGATACGTAATCTTCCTATGTAATCTATAATGTGCAACTAAATGGCACCTTTGACTGCCTGGGACAGGTAAGCCTGCAGATATATATCCATGGACTTTCCTGAGTTCTATTTGCAGGACTCACTTGACCAGCCTGTGCCTCTTGAAGTACACATGAAAATTGTCATCACCCTTGGGTCTACGCAAGGTGATGCCGAAAACCTATACCTGCTGTGGTCTGCTCATGCATAGGCGACTTGTTGCACAATTGTTAGGGATACAGTAAATGCCACTACCCCGCCCTGGCACACTTTCAGTTAGGCTGAAGGCTGTTCGCAGTAAAGTGAGCACCCTGCTAAGTTTATACTTTCAACCTGTTGCTTGCACATCTTTCCACATACCTATCAAAATAAACACCGCCATGTGACTTTCAGCTGGTGTTTATATCAGCTGTCTCATATATCCACTATATATTCATTAAATAAACAACAAAAATAATAAATATNCAGAATTCTGCCATTACTTATTGCAAAAAAAAGCATGGACTAGACACAGTTTTACGCTTTCACTAACACAATACTAACTTTTTTTTTTATCTTATCATTTTTTTTAGAGAGTCTTTCCAAGTCTGTTTCGTTTTGACGGTTTTCATTGAAAAGTACAGAAACACACACAAATTTATGTTATATGGAACATACAGAAAACATTAATACACTTTCAGAATTAAATCTTGCATATTTATACTACCAAAAACATGAGGTAGAAAATATACACAGCATGCCCTTTCGTACCATAAAAACCAATTTCAGTCTATTTCCAACACATGTTGCACGTGACATTTTTAATGTAAATGAACTATACACAAAATCCTAACCAACCTGTCACGACACAATATACCCTTGCTTTGGCTTTACCGGCAGGTCTGACTGTACACGTCAGCAGGTGACAAACAGTGTACATACGGTGCTAGGTTGGGCCCTAAATCTGCCATTATTAAATCTAACAACTTAAGGTAAAAGTATGCTCACTCTGAGAACACTGTCCTGTCATACAGCTGCTCAACTCAACCTTCCTGGTTCATATCAAATTTTAAATTTTTTTTATATAACCAAGTTTTTTCAAAAGAAATTGAAACAAAAAGGAAATAAATCCATCGTCTCTGTAACCTGCATATTTCCACCCATCAAACGCACGCATGAAACATATAGAATACATAAACAAATGTAACACCTACCTGGCCTGTAGAAAAAACATAAATATGTAGAGACAAAATCTTGGCCAAAACCGATACGTAATCTTCCTATGTAATCTATAATGTGCAACTAAATGGCACCTTTGACTGCCTGGGACAGGTAAGCCTGCAGATATATATCCATGGACTTTCCTGAGTTCTATTTGCAGGACTCACTTGACCAGCCTGTGCCTCTTGAAGTACACATGGAAATAGTCATCACCCTTGGGTCTACGCAAGGTGATGCCGAAAACCTATACCTGCTGTGGTCTGCTCATGCATGTTAGGGATACAGTAAATGCCACTACCCCGCCCTGGCACACTTTCACTTAGGCTGAAGGCTGTTCGCAGTAAAGTGAGCACCCTGCTAAGTTTCTACTTTCAACCTGTTGCTTGCGCATCTTTCCACATACCTATCAAAATAAACACCGCCATGTGACATTCAGCTGGTGTTTATATCAGCTGTCTCATATATCCACTATATATTCATTACATAAACAACAAAAATAATAAATATNTTCAGCTGGTGTTTATATCAGCTGTCTCATATATCCACTATATATTCATTACATAAACAACAAAAATAATAAATATTGTTACAAGATGCCTGAAGGGCGTATCCATATTCGTGAGGGATGGAGGTCTTAATAAAAATAAAAGAACTAAATTTGATTGTATTTTATTCACACAGATTTTATTTCTTAATGAGCGCAGTATTTAATGTCTATCTCATCTCTAATTAAAGTCCTTCTCTATGTCTATTTGGTTATAGTCAAGTTCACATTCATCATTAAAACATTTTCAGTCTGTCTGTTGCCATCATTTGTAATGTCTTTCACTCGTGCATCCAGTCTAATAGTCCAGCCTGCCAGTTGCACTCTTTTCACTGCACCGATGTTCGCAGTCGCAGATTTTCCTCCCGCTGGCCACTTCCGGCACCACTTGCTGCTCGTAATCTATTGCTTAACGTCACACAATCACCCAGGTTACCGACTCTCATGAACTCTCGGCTCGGAAATCAGCCTTCATATTGCATTTGATTGCACGCTAGCATATGGTACAAAGGTTTTCTGGGTTCAAGTCCCGGGTAAGGCATGTGTGTATTTGTAATTGTCTCACTCCTGTAGCATATGTTTCTGGTTTCATCTCTATTGATACTGCTTTCAACGAGATTCAAGTCCTACCTACCAACTCAGTTCTAAGAACTTATTTGAAAACTAATTGCACCCATGTTGAGGAAAGTAGGCTCACTAATTAATAATTATATCAGTAACTTCTTGTTTTTGCTCAGGTTTTTAAACTGTAGTTGTGTAATTATATCACCTAGTCATTCAGTGGAGAACATGTCTAATTTAGGGGATATACATTGTTTTGCCCAGTTTTTGCAGTTATCACTAAAAGTGAACACTTTTGAGGCCCTAGTTACTTTTTCCTTTCAGCCACTTTTTAATGTAAGTAATAAATGCAGTGTGTGTATTCCACCGCACTCGGAAGTTAACGTCTAAGGCTAAAATAAAATATATTTATTGACTATTATTCCAAATGAGAGAGCTTTCAAAAGTGCTCACTTTACTGTGAACAGCCTATAGCTGGCCACGCACATGTCTACGGAGGTTCCCTCTGGAAATCAGTTCTGATTGTTATTTGTACATGTTCTTGTATTTATTTCAATCTATAATTTTATCTGTGTTCTTAAGTGAAGTTATATAAGATTAAAGGTATACATAAAAAAAGTAACAACCTTTAATATGTTTATTAATTTTTTTACCAACTTAACTTTCTCATCATGTACACTGGAGAGCAAAAAAAAACTGGTATAGACGTGCGTATGCAAATAACAAGAGGTATGGAACCAATCAGAGTAACGCTATGTGGTCGACAGCGCCTATATAAGACAACAAGCGTCCGACNCGACAGCGCCTATATAAGACAACAAGCGTCCGACAAAGTTGCTAGATCGGTTACTGCTGCTACAATGGCAGGTTATCAAGATTTAAGCGAGTTTGAACGTGGTGTTATAGTCGGCGCACGAGAGATGGGACATGGCATCTCCAAGGTAGCGATAAAATGTGGATTTTCACGAGTGTACCGTGAATATCGGGAATCCGGTAAAACATCAAATCTTCAACATCGCTGCAGCCGGAAAAAGATAGTGAACGAACGGGACAAACGACGACTGATGAGAATCATTAAACGTGACAGACGTACAACCCTTTCTCAAATTGCTTCTCAAATTGGTGCAGACTTGAATGCTGGGGCATTAACAAGTGCCAGCGTGCGAACCATTCAACGGACCATCATAGATATGGGCTTTCGGAGCCGAAGGCCCACTCATGCACCATTGTTGACTGCACGACACACAGCCTTACACCTCGCCTGGGCCCGCCAACACCACCATTTGGACTGTTGATGACTGGAAACATGTTGCCTGGTCTGACGAGTCTCGTTTTTAATTGTATCGGGCGGATGGACGTGCACAGGTATGGAGACATCCTCATGAATCCATGGACCCTACATGTCAACAGGGGACTGTTCAAGCTGGTGGAGGCTCTGTCATGGCATGGGGCGTGTGCAGTTGGCGTGAAATGGGACCCCTGATACGTCTAGATACGACTCTGATGGGTGACAGATACGTAAGCATCCTGTCCGATCACCTCCACCCATTCATGTCCATTGTGCTTTCCGACGGACGTGGACAATTCCAGCAGGACAATGCGACACCCCACACATCGAGAGTTGCTACCGAGTGGCTCCAGGAACACGCTTCTGACTTTAAGACACTTCCATTGGCCACCTAAATCACCAGACATGAACATTATTGAGCATATCTTGGATGCCTTGCAACGTGCTGTTCAGAAGAGATCTCCACCGCCTCGCACTCCTATGGATTTGTGGACTGCCCTGCAGGATTCATGGTGTGAATTGCCTCCCACATACCTTCAGACATTAGTCGAGTCCATACCACGTCGTCTTGCGGCACTTCTGCGTGCTTGCGGAGGCCCTATACGATATTAGGCAAGTGTACCAGTTTTTTTGGCTCTTCAGTGTATATCTGTGATTTTTAGGCAGCAGATGAAATATTTTACAAAGAATACAAGATAATCTTCCTTTCCACTTCGCACAACAATAGCCCTAGGATACCAAAGAAACAAAGAAGGTCCATTTCATCTCCTTCAAACAATGATGATTATTCAGAAACATGTAAGTTATTATGTATATATAAAGTGACATTGTAAGGTACAGTAATACCACCACATGAGTCAGTACCTAATGGTTCATATTTTAGGAGGTTAACATTTAAAGTAGAAAGTGTGCAAAAAGTTTACGTATTAATTTTTTTTTTCTAAAATAGTATAAATGACATGTTCATTTATTACATACAGTCTATGAAAATATTTGTCTATGAATGATCATGCTCACTGCTTTACATATTTGCATGTCTGTCTAGTACGTCTGCAATTATCTTGTACTGTCCTGCAAGTGTGTCCACCATCTCTGGTTCTGTTCCTTCCTTCCTTCTTGTAAAGTTTCCATAATTGTCACCCAGGCCCTGTGTTCTAAGCTTTGCTGACATTTTTGCTATTGACTCCTTTGTTGACTGCCTGCTTTTTCTGTAGAAACTGGTACCTGTGCCTTTCACTGGCCTTTGTTTGCTTTCACTACTAGTCTTCTTTTCAGCTGCGTTTGTAAAATGTGTGAAGCTCTTATTCTGTGGTGAGAGATGCTTGGCCATGTTATTCCTGCAAATACGTCTCATTCAATGGAGCTNTTTGCTATTGACTCCTTTGTTGACTGCCTGCTTTTTCTGTAGAAACTGGTACCTGTGCCTTTCACTGGCCTTTGTTTGCTTTCACTACTAGTCTTCTTTTCAGCTGCGTTTGTAAAATGTGTGAAGCTCTTATTCTGTGGTGAGAGATGCTTGGCCATGTTATTCCTGCAAATACGTCTCATTCAATGGAGCTAGTGTTGCATACTGCTGCTGGCTCAGAGTCTCCACAGTGGCCTTTTTACTGGATATTGAAAAACTTATTGGTTAATTTTCGTTATTAGCTATAAATACAACTTTCATGTGATGGCCATATGATGTGTGTTTAGGAACAAAGTATCTAAAAAGAGCATGGAAAACACAGTGGTGTGATCGGGCTACTGTCTTGTTTCCACAACAAGCCTGGGTCAATTCCTGNTAAAAAGAGCATGGAAAACACAGTGGTGTGATCGGGCTACTGTCTTGTTTCCACAACAAGCCTGGGTCAATTCCTGGCAAGGTCAGACACAAATTTTCGTACGTGAGAATGCAGTGGAAATTCTCTCTGGCTTGTGGATTTTCTTTGGGTTCTCCCATTTTCACGTTGTTTCTCGCCTTGCTTCATCCCTATTGGTGCTAAAGACTTCAGTTCTTGAGCACTACCCAAATCTCTCTCACTTAGAATTTGCATGCCATCTGGAAACTGTAGATTCCAGAGGTGTTTTTACTTCTTTTTTATTGTTGCCTTCCCTGCTGCAGTAATAATTAAACCATTTTTATTGGTAGTGGTTTGTAGTGATACCAATGTCTTTACTCATCATTAAATCTGAAGACGTCAAGCATACGAGTGCTAAGATACATGCTAAATTGAGTTCCGTGTATTAATTATGGTTTCCTATACTGCTTTATCTNTAAAAAGAGCATGGAAAACACAGTGGTGTGATCGGGCTACTGTCTTGTTTCCACAACAAGCCTGGGTCAATTCCTTGCAAGGTCAGACACAAATTTTTGTACGTGAGAATGCAGTGGAAATTCTCTCTGGCTTGTGGATTTTCTTTGGGTTTTCCCATTTTCACGTTGTTTCTCGCCTTGCTTCATCCCTATTGGTGCTAAAGACTTCAGTTCTTGAGCACTACCCAAATCTCTCTCACTTAGAATTTGCATGCCATCTGGAAACTGTAGATTCCAGAGGTGTTTTTACTTCTTTTTTATTGTTGCCTTCCCTCCTGCAGTAATAATTAAACCATTTTTAGTGGTAGTGGTTTGTAGTGATACCAATGTCTTTACTCATCATTAAATCTGAAGACATCAAGCATACGAGTGCTAAGATACATGCTAAATTGAGTTCCGTGTATTAATTATGGTTTCCTATACTGCTTTATCTNTCAAGCATACGAGTGCTAAGATACATGCTAAATTGAGTTCCGTGTATTAATTATGGTTTCCTATACTGCTTTATCTGGATTGTTTACCCCAACCTCTTGCAAGTTATTCTTTTATATTAAACTGATTTTACTATAAGCAGCACAAACTCCTAAGCATTCAGGGTTTCAGAAAACTTATTTAAAAATATGGTTATACTTACGTGGTACATTAACTGCAGACTTGAGACCTACAAGTCACTTTCTTTTGCATTGCTTTATTGACGAGTGCCAAGAAAACATTTTTATAACATCAGTATTTGTTCCAGTTCTACCTTATTTAACCAGACATACAACCTGTAGTTTTGCGTGGTTGTTAACTACAATTAACTTATCTTTGACACACATTGGAACTGAGTTTTGTGTCTTTTGGAACAAAGTTATGAACTGCAGTTTTCATGATGTGATAAACTCTCTCTTTGTTACCATCATTGATGGCAGTGGCATCATCGTCATTGTCATCATCCTCATCTGTTAGTCATCCGTCAATATGAACAAACTTTTATGGTTTTATTTTTAGCTCAATTTCATTTTAAAATTTAAGATTTTGGTGTTACTGATTTTATTCTTGTGAATGCACTATAAAGTTCACAAAATGCATATTGAAACACATACCGTTGTATGCACAGTCTCGCCTAGATGTTAAGCACCACCACCATTTTGTGTAGTGGAGATTCAAAGTTTCACAAGATCTCATGTGTTGAGTCCATTTTAGTTTAAGCATCGTGCAGCTTTATTAAGTTTAGTTTTGATGGTTACTGAAAACAAATATACACAAGTTTGCCCGAACTTACCGACATCAGTTGATCTGGGCCAATAGGAAACACCTGAAACTATGACTTGTACTTCTTCTCGTATGAATTGTAAGGGAGAGGTTTGTGCCTTGAAACACTCATTTTATTGTTGTATAATTTAAAAATTTAATTAATTTTCTTGGGTTGAGAGAAAACGCATGTAGAACTTAAAATACTGCCACTTCACTAATAAATATATGTGGAACTGACATTTTTAGGATATTAACACAAGTTTATAAAATAATATATTACAAGCTTTTTTTAAGGGATTTACGATCAAAGGCATTAATTAGTATTTCAGCAATCTTTCACAGTTCCAGCACCTAAACATATATTGTAATAGTTTCATGGGTATTTTTACTTATCTACAAGTGTTAAAAATCTTAATAAAAGGAATGATTTGTTAAATATACTTTTTAATTATGTAATTATCCTTGTATTAAAGTACTTATTACAGCAATGTACATAATTTTTTTTAATTGAGACATTTTGTCAAATTTGCGATATTTTATAAATTAATGTGTATACACTTACATATGAGAACAGCTAGAAATCTACACTAGTAAATAATATTTATTATGTATAGCACTATCTAGTTGCTGTAATGTAACTAGTATTGCTGTATATGAATTAAAAGTTACATTCGAGAAGTGCAACTGTCTGAAAAATTAAAAAGTTAATTTTATCCATAGGGGATAGTTCCATAAATTCATTTTGGCAGGAATGTGTGGATTTTCAGCTTCATACAAAATAAACTATTTACCATAAATCTTAACTTATGAAAGCCTTTCTATCATCATTTTGCAGTAAACCTCCACTAGTTGGTAATTTATGGAACTCAATCAGCGACTCAATTTCTACACTTAAAAAAATAAGGCAGACCAATACTTATTGTAACTTGAGCATATGAAATGAGTCATCTAGTGCTGATATCCCTTTGTTTCTAGTGGTAGTGGTGACTAGATTACATATTACCTGGACTCAAATTATTATAACCAGTATAGGTATGGGAGCAGGAAAGGCATAAGACACAAAGACATGCTGTAAACGATCATCCCTGGCTACAAGTACCTTGGACCCTTAACTCACTCAACAACAGAAATTAATAGTGTTGGTCTGCAACTCAAACTTAAGATTTGGTTTTGGTCCCCTCACGTAAACATTTTCCCACCCCTGGTCTAGGCCTATCATGTTCGTATTGTCTGTGACTCAAGAAGAAACAACTTGTGAATTTTTTGGTAATTATATAGAATAGGGGCTTTTCTGAAAATAAAAGAAAAAGTTATTGAAAGTGGTATATTTTCACTCTACTAATTACACAGAACCCGATTTTAATAGAGGCATTAACGTATTACCAATACAAACCACAAATACTGTAGTGGGGAGGGCTATGAAGATCAGGGAAATTGTGGGGTAAAAAGTTGTGTAAAATATGTATGTTACCGTTATATTTCCGTATGTAACCTAACCTAACAAAATGCAACGTAAGGTTAGGTTACGTTACATAACGTACTAAAATATAACGGTAACGTACATATTTTGTACGTACATAAATACATGCACACTATAAACCAATACTAAAATGTATGGAAAATGTCTATGTTACCGTTATATTTTTGTATGTCAATACAATTGAAATACTACAGATAATACAACACACCAGACGCATGTAAATTTACTCACCTAAGTAGGCTGTCTCTCCTCGGCTAATTCAACTACCGTCACGCATGATTGGCACGTTACCTCTTCATGACATACTAAAATTGTGAAAGGTACTGGCCAAAACAACGTTAATTCTATAAACTGGCAAACGCACAGAAGCACTCGTGCCCTCCATTCTTCAATCACAAGCCTTCACACGGTCTGAGTTCGGACATCGCAAACCACGCGCACACAATACTACACTCACCGCGAACCACACAATATACCATATACCGGGCAACCAAACGCAGTACACGTCTGCGCCGACAGCATTACATGGCAGAACTCCTAGTATTTTATCTATTTTATTTACTACGTTCTACATATTTTACCATTACACCCTCGTCAATATTGAAAAGGTAAGGTGTGCGCAACCCATTTATGTTACTTTTGTGGATCTACTGTGTTTCCTTCAGAAAAGCCAGTACTCTATATAATTACCAATTTTTTTTTATGTGCGTATATGAGTAGCATGATTAGTAGTTTTTGCATATTTTGTACTGTGGTGTTTCTCTTTTTGTTTGGTAAATTAACATCTTACCACAGTTGGCTGTGTGTTAAATTTAATTTTAAGTGGATACATAACATTGATTTTACTTATAGGTACCAGCGATCCAAACAAAAAAAAATTGTTCAGTTGGTCGTACAGTGGAGTGTTACTCTTGTTGGAACAATACAGAGAGGTGGAGCATGAATTTTATCTAACAAAGAAACGACACAGCCTGATTTGGGATGAGATCGCAGAAGCACTACAAACTATTGACAGTAATTTGAAACCAACTGGTCTTCAGTGTCAACAAAAGATAAGTGGCATGAAACGGACATACATGAACATAAAAGATCATCATCCGTGTCCCAATACATATACTGTTTCCTGGCCATTTTTCACAGTAAGTATACGCCACAGTTTGTCGTTTTAACGTAAAAGTTTTTTTTGTCTTAGTTTATGTTAATTTAAAACTGAAATGTATTGAAGTCTGATAGGAAAAAATTACGGAAGCTTGTAAGCACAGGTGCTTACTACTCCCAGACACTATGTATGATGCAAGGAACCACTCCTCTGCACCTGTAATCACACATGAACCTTGCTGCCTCCTTTCTTCTGTGCGCTCCACACAAAAATCACACCTACCAGCAAATTATGACAATATGCTGATAATAAGAAACTGGAATGAAAAAGCCAAATACAGATATTGAATAAAAAAAAGAAGAATAAAAATCCTGGTAATCAAATAATAAATTTAACAAATTTTATACCTTTTAAAATTTGGTTTTTTTAGTTGTTGGACATTTTATTTTTATTTTTAAAATAAAAAGTGCTAACAGGATTGTTTTTTAAATATATATATATATATATATAATATTTCGGAAAGGTATTAATATTCCAGCATTGCAATATTGAATAAGTTACCTGAAAATCTGAAAAAACTATGTTCATGTAATAAGAATTTCTTTAAAAAGTACATGAGAAATTTACTGAGAGAAAACACATTTTATTCATTGCACGAATTCTTTAATTTTACATTCAACTGAATGGTTGACTTCCCTTCATTTGTGAGGTGTACATAATATGTTGCAGCTGATTTGATTGAGTTATGTATTGCCAAGTTTAATGTGTTTCTATAATTTAGTGTTCCTCATTTCTATCATTTTTAATAGTTAGTTCATTCACGAAATGTTATTACATGTGCNTGTTTCTATAATTTAGTGTTCCTCATTTCTATCATTTTTAATAGTTAGTTCATTCACGAAATGTTATTACATGTGCATATTGTTTCTGTAATTCTGTTACATTGCACTACCTTTTACTACTTATTGTACAGATTTTGTATGTTACTTTACTTCATGAATTCTGTATTCAGAGGACTTTATGTTCAATGAGTGAATCAATTTGGTGATTGTAATAACTAAAAATTGTAATTATAAGAATTTAAATTATTTTTATTTGTTAAGGATTAATATTAAAAACCAACAGCCACAGTGTATAACAGACTAACACATTACTAATTACTTGGAAAGAAAATATATAACATATGCACAAAATAGTCTACTGTATTATTAAAGAGTACAAATTGAGTAGGTACTGTTGAAAAGATTGTTACACGATACAATACCACGTAATTATGGAGCTGTATGTCAAAAATCACAGTGCAGAATAAGGAAACTAGTAGAATGTAAAAAAAATTCTGATTTAAAGAAAAAAAAACTATTAAATCAACAGATCTATTTTTTTATATTTTTTTTTGAGAAATTAGAATTTTTATTTATTCTGCTTACCAGGGCATTTTTCAAAATATCTGAATTTTTTTATTTGGTTTTTGGCATTTGAATTTATTCTTTATATTAATAATGTTGATATAAAATTTTTTGTCAATGAAACTTGGTAATTGAATATATTTTCCACCTTTTAACGGATTACTTTTGTTGAATAATTTTATCAAATCAATATTTTGTAGTTTTTGTTGTAAAATCTGTAAAATTTTCTGGTATATAAATTTTATCTATTATTCTTGCATTCATTATCTGATATCTTCTGGGTTGATGTAACGTTTATTCAGTCCAGTCACATTTCCATTTAAATTTAATTCTTGATACTGAACAATTGCAACAAGTAAGATGGAAAAAAATGTTTTTGTACCTCTTTATCTTGATTGATGATATATTATGAAATCATGTGAAACCATATTTATAGTAAACTGAATAATTATACACTACATCATTCCGTATTCCTTTGGTCATATTACTGTGACATCTTCACCATCATCTTCAAAGTTGGGCAATTCTTTCAAATCTGTTGCTTTGTTTTCTATTGGTGGTTTCCCTGTTTTTTTTTTTGTATTAATCAAATGAATCATTATCAAAATTTAATTGTTTGGCTGTCTTCTGTCATACGGTGTTTGTTTTATTTTTCATTTTAAATTATGTTTTTATCAAAAATTAATTCTGTGATAAATTGTATTTGTTTTTGTCCTTCAATTTTCATTCTTCTTTTGATCTTGTGAGCAGTTTCAATTTTAACTAATTCAGGTTTATTCATTTTCTTACAATTTTAATTCCATTATTTTTACAATACTTGTGTAAATAACACTTTTTATATTTTTGAAAAATGTAATTTATCAATTCCTTTAAACTTTTAACAAATTTCTTTTGACAGAATGCATTTAGTTCTTGGGTTGTCATATTGCTCTCCATTTAAAGGAAAAAAATTTACGAACAAATAAATGTCTTATTCTGGACCACATTTTCAATTAATTCTTGGTTATTGTATAACGCTGTAATTAATTTTTAAATCAAAATGGAGTTTTACTTCTAACCTTTGACTTAAAGGCAAATTTTGCAAAATATTTTTCTATATAAATAAATGCATTTGGCAGATATTAACTTGGAAAATATGTAAAAAAAATTTAATACAAATAAAAGTATACAATTTCAATAAATAAAATAATTACAAATTGAAGAGACTCGTTATTTATTTTCAACAATAAAACCATTATATAAATAAATGATTGTTATAAAAAAAATTGCAAAAAAAATTACATGCTGGACAATGAAAATAGCATACCATGAATAAACCATGCTGCAAAATTGTGAGAGTACAGGCTGCTATGCACTGGTGCGTTTACATTTGACCCCAAACCCAGCAGTGTGCAGCAAACAGTGACTAGCAGTTGTTGACACTGGCATGTTGTCGAAGCTGCATTAACGCGAGAAATGTCAGACGATACCAAGCAAGAGTACAGAGTGTAGAAGGATGCCGGGGTGGTGCAAAAGACGTAGCTTTATGCATTTGAAGGACTTTGAGAGAGGACTCATAATCGAGTTGAAAACTGCAGGGAGGTTGTATTGCCGTATAGCCCACAATGTAGATCGTTCGGATCATACTGCCTCATGCTGTTGTAGGTAGTAGATACGTGAAGGCACCCACAAAAGGAGGACCGGCTGAGGTCGACTACCAGTCGAGAGGATCAACGGATTGTGCGCCAGGCACAGAGAGAATCCATGGTGACCTGGTCGACGATACTGGCCAGTGTTGGGGCTCCTGTGTGCCTATACCTTGCGGAGGTGATTCTGCAGTTCCAATGCCCATTATATGTTCTGCCATTAACTCTGCAACATTGGCAGCTATATTTGCAGTGGTGCCATACCGAAGCAATGTGGAACACAACAGATGATGATGTGTGGTGTTTAAATGAGTGCTGTTTCATTATGGGTACTGATGATCATCGCACCCAGGTGTGGAGGACCCCTGGTGAACACCAAAACTCCAACTTTGCTATCAAGCAGCATGCTTTCTCCTTGACAGGCATAATGGACTGGGGAGCCATAGCCTACGATAGCAGATTCACTCTCATGTTACGTGGAACATTGATGATCTAGCAGTATTTAGATGAGATTGTATGGCCTCATCTGCTCCCATTCCTAGCCGCGTTCCAGGTGCAATGTTCCAGCAGGATAACGGTCTAGGGTTGTCCAGGATGGCCTCCGTCATGTGCAAACACTACCATGGTCTGTCCACTTCACTGGCCAGTTGCAATGCCACAGTATCTGGGATTTGGAACACACCGTCCAACAATTACGGGCCCGTCTGCCCTAAGACAACATCCGGCATCTGCTGGACTCCATGCCAGGCCGCGTTTCAGAGTGTATCGCAGTGTGAAGGGGTGCGGTACGTTATTGAAGATAACCAGATGTCATATAACAGATCCATATTGCTTCTCTGTTTTGTGGTTATATGTATCAGTCATATTTGTTACTACCTCTATAGTTTCAGTACCATTTGATGTATTCTTGTGTGTGTGCAATTTTTATTGTCCAACAGTGTATTTGAAAAACAAGCTAATTCAATTTTTTAATTAATTAATTTTTTATACCCCTTTAATTTCAGTCATTCGTCAATCACCCATAATGGCATTGCAGTGAGAAAAATCATTTTCTTGCATAAAATTTCAATTACCTTCAAGCTTCTCTCAAGAAATGTGCCCAATTGTTAAAATAATCAAGATAAATATATGTGTTTGTACATGTGTGTGTGTATGTGTATGTGTATGTATATATATATATATAAACATAACGGGAACAAAAAGGCAGAACCGACCAAGAGACCAATGAGGAGATAGCCTAGGGTCTGGTACGGTAGGGTATGACATACTCGGGGCATGTGCAAAGGATATAAAGCATGAACCTAGTGTGTGCTCAGCACTGCAGTGGAAGCTATTCCACGGTGTGCATCGGGTTGAACGACGTCAAGTAACTGTCTGATATGGCCAACAGACAGTCTTGTAAACGACATCTGGAAGACTTTACCCGAGATTGAATCATTGGGATGAGAAGAAAGTTGAAGTGTGGCAGAGAATTTCAGGATCGCACACAGCATTGTGTCGCAAACCAGGATGGTACTTTGAATGACAAGAACGGATGTACACAGGTTTAGTATTTGCATCCATGAGCAACCACGTTGATGGAGGACCAGGTATATTGTCGTACAGGCAATGAAAGATTGACTGCAGACAGTGAGTGAAATTGCAAGACACATGCAATGCATTACTGGACAGCCACTACCATATATATATATTTTTTTATAGTGGCCAGGAGGCTGCTGACAGGTCTTCTGTTCGTTTGGCAGCCAGTACGGTGTGTGCCATTCACATCTACCAATCACAGACTGGCATTTGTTGTGGTCCTGAAAACACAAGGACTGGAAAGCATAGCAATGGGGCTAATTTCTCTTTATGGATGAGAGCTGATTTAAGTCTCAGTAGCAATTCCGGACATCTCTACATCTGGAGAGATTTAGGAACATGCAGTCACCCCTCCAACATCATCAGAAGGAACTGGTTTGCAGGTAGCTGAGTTCTTATTTGGGGAGGTATTATGCTTGGTGGCTTTGCAGAGCACCACATCTTCCAAAGAGGTTCAGTCACTGGTGATCACTTTCCTCACATGCATTTTTTCTGGGGTGCTGTGGGACCTTCTTCATGGATGACGATACGCCTCATCAATACTGTGGCTGTCGCTGAGCTGTTGGAGAGTGAAGATATTCGCTGCATGGATTGGTCCACATGGGCCACAGACCTAAATCCAGTCAAACACATGTAGAATGTTTGTGAAAGATGCCTGGCAGCACATCACCAGCTACTTCTGCAATTGGCATTACAAGAGGAATGGGCCATGTTGCCTCGAGCTTGTTGGCTACCTCATACTGGGCATGAACAGTTTCTGCATANTGTGAAAGATGCCTGGCAGCACATCACCAGCTACTTCTGCAATTGGCATTACAAGAGGAATGGGCCATGTTGCCTCAAGAGCTTGTTGGCTACCTCATACTGGGCATGAACAGTTTCTGCATATCTTGTATTACAGTCTGGGGGAAGAGCCACGGTGGTGTAGTGGTTAGACTACTTGTCTTCCAGAAAGACGAACTGGTTCGATTCTCAGCAGGGTCGTTACCTGGATTTTCTCATGTGGGACTTGTGTGGGACGATGCCACTGGTCTGCAGGTTTTCTCAGGATCTCCAGTTTCCCTCACCTTTGAGTTCCAGCACTGCTCCATATTCACCTCGATTCATCCTCATTGGCTCTCAAGACCTTGATGCTAAAAGCTACCCAAATCTCTTCACTCACTCACTCACTCACTCACTCACTTCACAGTCTGGGGGAATCATATCCCCTACTCAGGATTGCATTTTCCTTGCCTGCTGCCAGTCACACAAACATTTCTGTCTTGTGCTCATAACCCACTTTTGAGTAAAGGTACTTTGCATTCTTTAGATTCCTTTCTTTGTTAGTATTGTTCACCTTTCCCGTACTCATCTCCTTATGGTATACTTTGTATCTATTTGAAACACTGTTGTGTGGCACTACATGTGAAAATGTCCCGTCCATTATTTGTGTTCACAAGTGTAGTATGGATCCTGTGTTTGTGGCTGTAGGTTGTACACGACTGTTTTTATCATACTGAGTAAAAGTATTTTTTTGTTGAGAACTTATAAATACCAGAATATTCTCAACTTACTTTTAAGTGATTTAGAATAATGTAGCACTTTAAGTAATTTTGGAATGTTACACAATTCCCATTAATTGGAATCTTTATTTTTGTGCTTCCTAGATTATTGATGAATTATTTGGCAATGGAACTGAAGAACTTGAGATGCCAAACAGCGAAGATGATAGCAATCCAAAACCATGTAAGTTTGTTTTAATTATATTGTTTATTGGAATGTATTTTGGTAACAAACACATTTTTGAAAGTCACTTTCCTCTGTCTGCCATGAACTTTTGTTATTGAATAGGGATTATCAGCTGGATTTGGCTAAGCTTGTACTTATGAGATTAATACCTTCACAAAATATTTTGTACTGTAATTATTTATATAAATATTGTTAAAATAGATTGCACAGATAAATCTGTGCTTCGAGTACCTTTCGCCTAAGGTCTGGTGTGCGTCTGCTTGCGTCATCGTACATGTTGCCTCTGGAGACTGGTCAAGTTGTTGATTGGCTGGCTCACCACAATGGGGCGCGGGAAGTATGTCTGCCGAAGTGGTATCATTGTATGCCTGACAGTCTGGGTTGAGGTGGTGAGACAGCTCATCTGGTAGCTCGTTATACTTGCTGGGGACGTGCTCAACTACAAAGTTCAGTGATTGAAGTGCCAGTGCCTACCTCGTGAACTTTGACTTCTGGCTGGTCCTGCGCCCTCTTCAACCAGAGCAGGCATTGGTTGTTCATCCTTACTGTAAACTCGCCGCCCTCCAGGTGGTGGCGGTGGTGCTTCAGCGTCCACATGACTGCAAGGCACTCACCCTCGTTGATGTATTGTCTCTCGGCCTTCCCGAACTTTACACTCCCGTAGACGACGACAAGGTGCTCGCCCTGGTCACCCAGCTGGTACAGTACTGCACCCAAGCCCTCCTGACCCACATCCATGTGCATGTAGAAGTGGGGGGAGTAGTTGGGGCAAGTGAGCAGGTGGCATTTGCGAAACCTATGCTTTCCAGCGGTACTGGTACTTAGGTGATAGTAGGTCAGTCAGGGGCGCCATGACTGTGGGGAAGTCTGGCACATAATTGTGGAGCCAGTTCACAAGCCCAACGAAACACTGCAGCTGTTTGCGTGTCAGGGGTGGGGGCTTCCCGTTGATCAGTTGTAATTGTTCCAGGAATAGTCACTTTCCCCACGCGTCCATGACGCGATCTAGGTACGGGAGTTCAGTCATGCCGACATGTCACTTGTAAAGAGCATAGGTGAGGCCGTGGGGCTCGTGTCTCTCGATCACGAGTGCAAGGTGGTGGGCGTGCTCCTCCCACGACTGGGACCATATCACCTTGTCGCTGAGGTATGCGGCGGTGAACAGGCCAATATACTCATCCAACACCCGTGTCATGAGCGCCTCGAAGGTCGTGGGGCATCCTGCAGGCCGAAAAACATGGAGTGAAACTGGAACCACCGGCCATTCGGCATGGTGAATGCGGTCTTAGGCTTGTCGTCAGGCCTGACAGGGATTTGCCAAAAGTCGGCTTTAAGGTCTAACAAGTAGAAGGGAGAAGACTTTGGTTTGTCCCAACCCTGCTAGCATGTCCACAATGTTGAGCATTCGGAGGGGGGAGGGGGGGGGAATTCACAGTTAGTTTGTTTGCGGACTGAAATTGACACAGAACTTAAGTGTACCATCTTTGGTCTGCCATGACTATCTGGCAGTTATACTGGCTTTCACTAGGCTTGATCATGTCGTCCCTAAGCATGTCCATGACCTGGTCTAAAATAGCCTGTTGTATGGGGCCATTATATTTGATAGGTCTCATAAAAACGGTGGCGCCTAACATAGTTAGGTTCTCGTGCTGAGTGATAGTGGTTCGCGGCAACGAGTCTGACACTGCAAACACATTGGGGTGTTGGTTCAACACAGACTGGAACACTGACGCGTGCTCAGGCACAACCCGGTGACTAAATTTGTCCAGCAATACATGTCCTCTGATAGGGTAGAGAGGGTAATCTTGTTACTGTAAGCAGCATGTTGGCCAGCAGTGCCGACATGGAGTAGTTTCTTGCTTACCTCAATGTTGGCATCTTTCTCTTGCAACCAACGCTAACCAAGGATGATATCTTCCCTCAGCAGCCCTTCTGCTGCAAGGGCGGTGGCAGTAGTGGCCAAGTCGCATTTCTGGATGGTGATGGTAGTCCGTCCCCAGAAATTCGCCGGCAGATTCCTGGTGGCGAGGCAGAGTAACCCAGATATTGCCGTCATATGGTGGGCCAGCGTGAGGTGGGCGGCGATGAAGTTGTGTGTTGCCGTCATGTCGATCAGAGCCGCCCTCAGCTGCCCGTCGTCGTCCACCAGGATGCGCAGCAGGCCCCCATCGCTTGCCAAGATGTGGCTCAGGATGGGGGTGTTGTCGGCTCCGCATCGTTGTGGAGTGATGCTAGCTGGTCATCTCCAAGGGGGTGCGACTCAGCCTGCCGTATGGTCTTCAGCGTACACCAGTGCCAGGGGTAAGCGCTCTGGAGGCAGTATTAGCAGCCGGGCAGGGAGTAGACGCACAGGCCATGTTTGCATCCACCTCTGTCTTGCACTGCCTGTCCGCGAAGCCCTGAATTCTTTGGGGTTGGCGGCTGGACCAGCGTTGGTGCTGGTGGCTGGAGTGGCGGTGGCGTTGTTTACCTCACGATGGCCACTACGTCTTTGGGGTCATCCCAGAGCAGGACTCTCCAGGTCGGGGGATGCGGGAGCATGTTGCAGCAAACGTAGCTCTCCAGCAGGTAACATTCCACCATGCACGCCTGGTGGATGAAACCTTCCTCGCCCCTTTGTGTTGTCTGACGAAGGCGTTGATGGAGTTCAGGGTACAGGAGCTCGAGGATCAGTTCGAGGGTATTTTATTTTTCCTTGCCCTCGTGCAGATGGTAGAATAGGTGTACCTTCTGCCTGATAAACACCTCTGCGCTTTCGTCCCCTGCCTGTTGCAGAAACAGCTCCGTACGTTACGTGACCCAAGCCTTGGCGTCATTGAACCGGTATTGTATTACCTGCACGAACTCCAACCATGGCATCTCAAACGTGCTGGTGCATGGTCACCAATCCTGGACACTGTCACGGAACTGGTTTGCCATGCAGCTCAACCACTTTTCTGTAGGGATGCCATGCCTTGAGGACTTGTCTTCGCACTGTCTTAACGAATTCTCCAGGGGCCTCCCATGGCTGGCCCGCAAATACTGGCAGTGGAAAGCACAGCGTTGGGCCCTCCAGCACTACAACAACCAGGTGGGTACTTGGCGCAAAAGTTTTCGCAAGCAAATAATCTGCGGGTGAAGGATAGGCGTTCGCCCAGGCTGGCACAGTCACTGTCTGTGTTTGCGATGGTGGCAGCACGCCGCTTCACCAGTCGGGTCAAGGCTTACCAACATGGAGCACTGGCCACGTGGTTCAGAAGCATGATCAAAGTTCATTTTGTTAGCTTCTTTAATGCCGACGCATACTCGCAGCTTGCTGTCCATGCCCGTGGTGTGGTTCGCTGGCAGTTGGCGAGGGTGTAGGCACACTGTGCACACATGTGAGCCCGTGCCCTTCCCAGAGTTCATTTTGCAGTTTCCCGGAAACCAACAGGTCTTACAGTTACTGTTACTCTGTGCGCGGCCTAGGTGCTGGTGTGTCTAGCAGGGGAGAGCGAATTAACAGAGTCCATGTGGACACACTCACTCAATCTCACATATAGTTCAATGTACTCAAGTTTCACGGTGTTGCTTGAAGACAACCTCACTTTGCTAGGCACAACATTGTTAACGGGGTTAACTGGTAAGACAGCAGATGAAAGTGGTAACGCAGTTGTAGTATTCCCAGGGCGCCAGGCCGTGATTTCATGCACGGCCATGCGGTGAGCACAGACACTACCTCAGGGTGCGGCGTAGCCATGTGGCTTGTATCAACACCAACATGCAACCTCTTCAGCTCTCTTGTTGGCCACAGTGCATTTCAAACGCTAGTACAGGTAGGATGACTACTTAATCTTAACAAGCGTGACCACGTGCATGTTAGAGCTATAGTGATCCGGTGTTTATTACAAGATAAAAATACATTAAACTTCTCAGGGTGCTACACTGACTCAGCAAATTAACCAGTACATTATATAACACAGCAGCAAAAAGAAAACATTTGCTGAGACATCGCCTGAACCAGCATGTCGTTACACTCAGTTATATCAAATACAAAAGCCCGTAGGCGATAATAATTAATTACGGGCCCTCCAAATTGACGGAAGGGCCAAGTCCAGGGTTTTAGACACTATTAAACAGACAGAATGACTTGATCGGTGAAAGCTAAGATGAGGCCCCTGCAGGCCAAGTGACACGTGCTCTTCCGGGGCTTGAGCTCCAATGAGAGACTCCCGAATGGCAGCCAGAAGCAGGGACACTAGGCCGCGCCAGAAGTGCAGGCCTCGTCGGACTGCATGCATGGATAAGAAGAATGAAGGTGGTTGTGATGGGTTCAAGAACCTGCACAGCAGTGCACGGCAAAATGGCAAAATTAATACAGCAACACTTACTCTCTAAATTATAGAACATTCACAGGAGTACCCAGCGAACAAACACAAGATTGTACACACTAAAGTAAACCCTTTGCTGGTGGTCTCAGCCGCTGTTGTGCACGGGAGTACATGCCAACAGACACATCTAAAAACTTACAAGCTAATTGCAGAACGTGCACAGGATTGAATGGCAAAAGACTTACATAAACCCTTAATGAAATCCTTAACCTAACAATAGCCCTTGTGCTCTTTGGCCGTAGCCCACCTTCGGCACACGTAACACATGCATCACATGTCCCTGTGCCTCGTGCACACATGACCCATGGCGAGCTTATGCCGGATAAGGTACAAGGTTGGATAACAAATTTTGGCTTTTTTTTTTTTTTTTCGCCAAAAGCAATGTTTGAGAAAGTTGGACCGTGGTGCTGTTTGTATGTCCAGCACAACCGTTCCGCTTTGGAGCGTATGGATTTGTAATAGCTAGCTTCATGCCATTCAATTTCATAAGTTTTCACACACTTATATTATCAAACTCCTTTCAACCATCACAGTGAAATGTTTTTGCTGCACGTCCACTGTAATTCTCAACAATTTTTAAAATTTCAGTGAGTTTTACCATAGTCACAGATTTTTCTTTGATAAAATTAACCGTGTGAAATTGCGAGTAATTATATGTGAAGCACACAAAGTATTTTTGCTTCACCCAATGACTCACACTCCATTGGCCCACATAGATCAGCATGGATAACTTCACCAGGTTCTTGAGCATGCTGTCGATGCAACTGAAACATGTTCCTATGCTGCTTTCCCTCAAAACATGCTCCGCAGAATGCATCATCAACTGTAACTGTAATTCCTTGTTGTTTAAGAATTTTCTGTACATGGCATTTGTTTTGATGAGTTAGATGCTCTGCCATATTTGCAGTGTGTCCTTTGCTGTAATATTTACTTCGCACTTACATGATTATGGTTTCCTTATACGAGTCTCCATCTTAAACATTTTGCTTATGCGAAGGGCTCTGGCCTTGATAACACCATCTTTTATAAATTCACACTTGATTTTAGACAAATTACACGTCATCCCCTTGTCTAGGGCTGATATTTCAAAAAACAAATTTCTACGCACGTTCGGAACATACAGAGCATTTATCATGTGGCATGGTAACCATTTACCTTCTACTGGTGACTTGAACCCAATTGTTCCTTTACCAAGTGCGTCCATTGTAGACTCATCACCAATTTTCATTTTGACCGGTGATGAAAAGCATTCAAAAGTGGAAAACCATTCATAATTATGCATCATGTGGTCAATTGCATCAGAATCAACAATCCATTTATCATCATCAAGTTGAGCATTCATAACCTCATTTAAGAAAGCTTGATCATTGCCGTAACCATTCAACGTACTACCATTTTGTTCCATCTATTTTTTTTATTTTGGACAGTTTTGTTGAATATAGTCTTTTCCTCCACAAACATAACATTTGAAATTGTTCTTATTTGTGTTTTTTTTTTCCAGCTGTTATTATTGCAGTTTTCTTTTATTGTTTACTGTCTAATGCTGATATTGCCATGCTCACTCTTACTTCGAGTTTTGTGTTTGGCTGCCATCAATGTTACCAACTCTTTGTGTTTTTCATTTCACTATCGGCAACATTTCTTGTCAGATAGATGTCAGTACTTGCGTGAGATTGCCAAATGTTTGTTGGTTCTCAGCCTTGCCTACCATGCGTCTCGGAGGCTTTCATAATCATCTGGTAGTGTATCTAATAACTTTACCATTAATGAGGACTCGTCTGGTTTTACATTTAAATGTTGAATTTGTAAAGCAAGTCCCTCAAATTTGGTTACGTGAGTTACCATATCGTCGGTTGGATTCATATTAAAACCAAGAATTCAGCCTACACAGTGTGGCTGGCTTACTTTGTTTGCCTATTAAAATACAGAGTGTAACTTAATCTACATGTCTCTAGCATATTCACATGTTACTAGCAATGCCACTACTTTGGACTCCAATGTTTTTATGAGTACCTGACTCACTGTGTGATCGTCCTTGTCTCATGCTCTCATGTTTGCATCATGCACTGAAGTTACGCTGTTAGCTAATGGCATTGGTTTTATTGGTTTCGTAATATCACCAACATAAACTTCATATGCACCTTCAATGCCGTGAACCATGTTTCTTGCAGCAAATTTCCAGATGCTCTCGTTTGGAGCATAATTGTAACTGCCAGATGGATGGGACATTCTGTTTTCACAGTTGTGAAGACGTGACCATTGGCATCTAGCTAGAATTTTACATGGTGACCGACAGTCACATTGGCTGTACCTCTTCAGTTCAATGAAGGAGTTACCAAATCCATATGCAGTAGGTGTGTGCAGTGACGTTAAGCTTATAGGACATTTGGGAGTAGAAGACTGCAAAGTGCCACTGTTAACATAGGTGCAGCAAGTCGTGTGGACTTTTCAGGGCTGATAGCATATGGTGTGGTCTGATAAGTCAAGAAATTCAGTTGTTCAGGCACTATGCAGGATGGTGGTAACTTCATAGTGGTTTGGGATGGTTCTGTGTGTTGGGTTTACTGATGCAAGTGAACTCGTCATTGACTAGTGACTACTATGTTGTACTGCTTTGTAACTATTTTCGGGCCTTCATGGACTTCTTGTACTCTTGCAATGATGGGATATTCTATTAGGATAATGCACCATGTTATCAGGTCCATGTTGTTCAAAATTAGTGGAGAAAGCTTTTTGGGGAATTCCAACTATTGGTGTGGCTATCATGTTTGTCTAACGTATACACTTTCAAGCATTTATGGGATAAGCTGAAGTGGTTTTTATATATTTATCTACTGTCCAGAGGTCTTTTGTTCAGTAGTGGAATGAATGTCATCTTGAGTTACTGTGCTTCATCAGGCTAGATAGTGCCCTATATGGATAGTTTCTTCACACCTTTTGAATTGAACCTTTGAAAAATCTTAGGCGGTGTTGCAGTCTAGTTTTATGCTAATTTGCTGTTAATCAGTGTTCATACCTCCATTTCTGAGAAGTCCTTTTATTGGAACATGCCTATATTTAAATATTTATGTTATATTAATAATCAATGTGCTGTTGTAAAATACAGTCTGATCTGTCACTGACTGAATGACCTGACATTAATGTATAAGCTCAAATGTTTTGAGCCTGAAAAAATATTTTGAGCCAAGCTTGAGCAGCAAGCAGGTACTTGGCTCGAGCTTGATTTTTGAGTACTCGCAGACCTCTAATAGTTTCAGTAGGGTACTATAAATCTTAAAGACACAAATATAGTGATTTGTAATTTTGCCTCTCTTAAACTCTTATTTAACTTTTTTGTAAATGTGTCATAGAACATCTGGTTCAGTAATTAGAACCATAGCTATGCATAAGTCAAATTTATTTTATTAACTGTATGGTTTGCTAAAATATGTTTCATCTTTAATTCATAATTTAATTTTTATAGTTCTTTCTTGATGAACAGATATGAAAACCATCAAACGAATCTCCTTCAAGTGGCCTCACAGAGGAGTGCTCTTACTGTTGAAGAAATTCAAGGCAGCACAAATGGAATTTTCTTTGGGGGAAAAGAAGCACACCAAGATTTGGGATGAGATTGCTGCAGCAGTACAAGCCAGCAGCATGTTAAAACCTACTGGCGTACAGTGCCAACAGAAGATAAATGGCTTAAAAAGGATTTACGCAGTCTTAAAAGAAAATCATTCAGGTCTTGGTACTGACAAGGATTCGTGGCCATACTACTCAGTAAGTTATTTGATTATTTTGATTATGTACCACTAAACTTTGAAGGTGAATTACGCCAAGGCAAGGTGATGACACAAACATGTCCTAAAATATCTCATTTGATGGCTAAAGATGCTCAAAGTTTTGGGGTAAATTTTGTTTTCTCAGATTGTCAATTGAGGTAATTATATTGCCCCTTTTTATTTAGTATTTATTTCTTGTAGCAAGGTAAGAAACTCACTACCTTTGGAAATAAATCATCCAAGTTTTTACACTTTTGTTCCAAAATCTGGTTCACTTCTAGCAGTCGAATGAATTATTGTATTTACAAATATATGTTAACATGATGCTCGTCATATTTGGTTATATACTTGAGAAACATGCTGTATATTTAAAGTAACAAGAATCCTTTAAATTACCAAGGGTTTTATTTATACTTGAGCTGACGTATCTTGGTCTTTTATATAGGTCATGGATGAGATATTTGGCAACCAGGACAATGTACCAGTTCAAAGCATTGCTTGCAGCACAGGTCCTGAAATGCAGAAGGCAGTAGATGCACATTTGTCATCCAGTGATGATGAGAATAATTCAGGAATCTGTAAGTTTTTAGATTTAAGTAGATGNTGGCAACCAGGACAATGTACCAGTTCAAAGCATTGCTTGCAGCACAGGTCCTGAAATGCAGAAGGCAGTAGATGCACATTTGTCATCCAGTGATGATGAGAATAATTCAGGAATCTGTAAGTTTTTATTTTTAAGTAGATGTTTTAAGAGACACAAAATTGCTGTTTGGTCATTAAGAAATGTAGCCTGTTTTTTACAGAATTTGTAACATTTATTATTAGTGAACATTATAAAGGCAGTTGTAAATGTTTCATTCATTTGACATTATTTTTTAAATACTGAATAGGTTTATTTCATAGGATGTTACAATAAAACCCCTATTTTATGAGCATGGATCTAATGACTTTACGATAACATTCTTGAGAACTGTAAAAAACTAGGCAGAAAGTAAGTTACAATTAAAGGTTATTTAAAAATAGGTTCGTTAGCACACAGCAATAACATACTAGAGGTTGTAATGCTTATATAAATTGGCAGACCACAACTGTAAAACAAAAAAAAAAATTGTGAAAAAAATTTTAAAACTTTTGCTGGAAGACGTTTGAATCACGCGTGCCTGGTGAGTTAGACCGCACACACAATGCATAAACACGNCACACAGCAATAACATACTAGAGGTTGTAATGCTTATATAAATTGGCAGACCACAACTGTAAAACAAAAAAAAAAAATTGTGAAAAAAATTTTAAAACTTTTGCTGGAAGACGTTTGAATCACGCGTGCCTGGTGAGTTAGACCGCACACACAATGCATAAACACGTGAATAGGAGTGGTAACTTACGTTATCCCCTCTCCTCCCCACGTGCCTCGCGACTTGATCTGTTCATAACTTGCTAAATGCTGCACACATAGCAACATTGATAGGTAATAGTAGCTGATGTTTCACAACCAAACCCTTTCTGATTAGCAACAGGGACAGCCAATAGTAGGGCGTGTTTCATGTCCCACCAGTTCCTGTGTTCCACACTTGCAATCTTTGTGACCTAGTCATTTTAGTCTGTCTGTGCAATTTTCATGTACGCCTTGTGACAGTGCTATTTTAACGACTATTTTTCGTTTTCCTTTTTGGATTGAGTTTGGAACTAACTAAATTCATTATGGACAACCTTTATGCGCAATTTTAATGGATTACGATTCTGTTTACAGTTTCTGTTTTGGTACGAACGTCGATGAGATGTTAACCCCATCAGAATATGTCGCTAAGCTGCTCACACATAGATGATAAGAAAATTACTGATTTTACTGTAGAATTTTTAATTACTGCAACGGACATAAGTTGGTTAAGATCCATAGTTTGTTCACTTCAAAATGTTTTTAGAAAAGTTGCAGCTTTCTTGCCCAGCCAACAGAAATAAAACCTTCCAATGCTCACAGAAAATTAGCTATGTTATAGTCTTAATTTGATTTGCGAGCATAATATTTTCTTAATATTACTACAAGTTTTTTATTGAATCCATTCATATGGTCACAATATATTTGAAATATTTTCCGTATTGTAGTTGAATATCAGAAACACTTGAAATTTTATTTTAATCAAAAGACTGAACTTGCGTTTACAACTCTCGTGTCCATTTCACCGAATGCACGTACAACTAAATTCGTGTGACTACGTGTGTACTTAATAGCATGACATAAAACTGTGGAGCATCGTTTGTTTTAGACTGTAAATTTGATTTAAGTTTTAATAAGATGTTAATTGTAGTTCTTATGCAGTAGCAGTTTGGACATACAGCATATATATTGACGCGTGACGTCTAGGAGTTGCTAACACGTCACTATTAGACAAGGGTTCACTTAGTGTCATACAGAAACACTGGCTTGCGAACTCATTCAGGGGAAATTTGTATGATGAGGCGCTTGGCCAGGATTACACCTCTGTGTATGGTCGAGCAGGTAGACAGCTTGCAAGGTACAAAGTCGAGGGTGACATTGATTGTCTTACGCGGGGTCGACTTCAGCACTGGTACAGATTTACTTTATGTGGGTCTCATCTGGGGTAGATCCTTGGTCAGACGCTGGCTGGCTCTGGTGCTCTGTTATGGGGCGGCTGGCAGGCTGATTGCCCTGGTGTTGCGACTAAGAAGCGCTGGGCTGTGTTGCTCTGGGAGACCTGGTGGTCGGCGGCGATGGAGGGAAGAATGGGCAGGCAATGCCCAAGGGGTCAAGTAGGCCCCTGCGTATGCTGACCACGATTGGTGTGGCTCTCCTGCAATCTTCTTGGGGGGGCTGAAATAGAGCACTGGAAAGGACTGAGAGGTGAGGCATCAACAGTCACCGGGCGTCTTGAGCTCGTTCCTGTTGGGAGGGGCTGCTGAAGGCAGAAGGTAAAGGGTTACAGAATAACTGGTTAGGTTTGGAGGCTGTAGTTACCTTCTTAATTCTCCACCTTGCACTGCTTCTATTGCGTGAAGGGCATGGGCGAGGCACTACCAGTCCACCGCTCAAAGTAGGAGCAGGCAACAAGCTCCCTGGCTAAAGTGTAGCCAGAAGAGTTTAGGCCACTCGGTATCAGTCCTGGCACTCCAACCGATGAAGTTCAACGCGGTGGATGGAGTGGGTTATCTGATCTGGGTGTGTAGCCGCTTTGTCACATGTATTCCTAGTGGTTGTGGCCCTACCTTACAATGTTCCAAGTACCGGAGTACTTGGTTCATGGTACGGTTGGCCATCAAATGGGTTGTGTTATTTGACGTACGTGGGCCCGGTAAAGGGTAGTCTGCAGTTCTACTCTAGTTCCGGCAATCAAGGTCAAACCACGGTCTCCTGCTTCTCCTTGGTGGGTTGACGTCTACAGGATTTGAGGTTAAGAACAATCACCTTAGAATAAGTACATGAAGGTTAAGTTACGAAATGGGTTTATTCCTCGCATATACACAGTGACCCATACTATCTCCTAGTTATCCAATTTCTGCTGTAACCAGTGGAAATAACTACATTAACTAGGAACAAGAGCAGAAGAGCTAAGTAACTATTAGAACAACTAAACCCTAACTGTCTATGCTGTTTATCCTGAAGGAACTCTGGGTGTCAGTACTAGAGTGGTAAGTGATGTTAAAGGGGGAGAAGACTTCTTCGGGGGGTCACTGGTAGTTGGTCTCGAAGGCTCCTGGAAGACTGTTGGTTCCTCGTGAGGAGAACGGTAGGCAGACGGCTCCAGTACTAGAACTGGTGGAGCGAGGTGCTGAGAATCAACTGGGGTTCTTGGGGTGCGTGTGGCCGTAAATAGTAGGCAGGCCGGTGTGGCCCCTTCAGCTTCCCCTTTGGCTGTCGGGTATCTTCGTGGGCGAGCTCCTCCGTTCCTTCGCAGCGCTGACCGCATTCTCTCGGGGAAGGCTGGAAGCGGGGTAGTTTTCCTTGTATAGGTGTTGCATTCACCACTCGCTTAAGGGCAGGCCTGGCTTACGTTGCCAGATTCACTTAGCTTCTGTCGCTCGTGGGCTGTTAAACTACGTGGTGTTTGGCATAGTGTAGTGGGTGGGTCGACTGCTGTTTCCTTGGGTTAAGCCTAGCTAGGGGGTGTGTGCAGTCTCTGGTTTAAACCCGGCTTGGGTGATGTGACATTGCGCGCAGATGAGGTGTGACATTGCGCCCACTATTGGGGTATTTGTTACGTTTTTATGCCCAGGAATGAGAGATTCACATTTAGGCCATTGTTTCTTTATGTAGTGAGACTTCCTATCTCTGCTGTCCCATTCACACAAAAAACAGCAGAATTTTGTGTATCCAAGTTGCAAACCTAACAATAAAGCTATGACCTTGAAATCACCACAGATATTCCAGTTATATTTAGTATAGTTAATTTTTTCTAACAGCAACTTCATATTATCATGTCTCTTTCATATCACTAGCATGCGCGACAGGTATTGATGGTAATTCATTCCCATTATGCAGTAGTACAGCCTTCAAACTAACTTTCGATGAGTTTATGAACAATCGCCATTCATCTGGCTGGGGTTGATGTCCAAGAACCCGCCCTGTATCTCACAGGGAGCGAGTAGCATNTTGATGGTAATTCATTCCCATTATGCAGTAGTACAGCCTTCAAACTAACTTTCGATGAGTTTATGAACAATCGCCACTCATCTGGCTGGTGTTGATGTCCAAGAACCCGCCCTGTATCTCACAGGGAGCGAGTAGCATCATACAGAAGTATATTACGCGAAAATGACTGTCGCAAGAAAACTATGCCTGATGGAAGAAATCTGATTACATATTTGAATTTAGCATAAAAAACTGGACTAGGGTCGCTATTCAGTTTCCTAGTGAAAAAAATCATGTTGACCAGTGTTATGTGAGGATTTTTATTTTGTAAGTTTTGTTTGTCGTAATTATCATGTTTTATCTCATAATTGTCACCATCATGTAATAATCACATCATAATTTTTAAATGTTGCCAATAGTAAATTTTTTTATTTATTTAAAGTTATTATCCTTGTTTAGATATCCACAGTCGTGCCAGAATATGTAGGCGCTTAACTCATGCCAGACCCTTCTAGTACAGATACAGTAGGAGAATTTATTGCCAGCTACCCCTTCCTCAATGTGGGGAAGAACAAGTCAAAGTGATTATTGCCATAATGAGTTGCAGGTAAAGGCGACCAAAGAGTTTCTTCTCCCACCGGAAGAGTTATTTTCCCTCATTTAATTGGGAAGTAATTTACTATCAGGGTGCAAAATGGGTCCCTGTGTGAAGGCTGCGATGTGAATTGCAAAGCAACCGTTTCCCCTCTCACCAGGCATGCAAAGGGAGTAAGTGATGTCTGCCTCCCACCAGCTGGCTGAGAGAGGGAGGACGCAGGGGTGCCACATTGGTCACTAGGCTCTGCGAGAACTTATCAGATGTACCCATGATGCTCCAAATCATATTTATGCTTCTTGTGACCCACTTATCCAGAGAAAAGAATTTCTCTAAATTGAAACTTATTAAGAACCACAGTGTCTCAGCAACATTTAATTAGACAGGCAATTATGTCAATAGAATGATGATCTCAAAGAGATTGACACAGTCTCAATCATCAAAGACTTTGCACAAAAGAAGCCTTGCAAAGTGCAGTTTTCTGAATTTTATGTCAAAATAATTGAGTTCATTATATTTTTTTGTTTATTAGTATTGAAACTNTTTATGCTTCTTGTGACCCACTTATCCAGAGAAAAGAATTTCTCTAAATTGAAACTTATTAAGAACCACAGTGTCACAGCAACATTTAATTAGACAGGCAATTATGTCAATAGAATGATGATCTCAAAGAGATTGACACAGTCTCAATCATCAAAGACTTTGCACAAAAGAAGCCTCGCAAAGTGCAGTTTTCTGAATTTTATGTCAAAATAATTGAGTTCATTATATTTTTTTGTTTATTAGTATTGAAACTTTGAATTACAAAGTGTAAAATTTATGTCTTGCATCTAATTCAAAAAATATTTCCCCAGTGTCATTTTTTTTTCTGTCTCTAATGTAAGGAAAAATCTTGTTAATGTATAAATATATTATGACAACCTTCAAACACTCATTAGCATTGAAAGTAAGGCTTTTTTTAAATAATGATGAGGCAATAGCAGGAATATCCTAATATTTAAATTGCAAAAAAAAATTGTATTTTTTTAAAGAATTATTTAGTAACTATTTGCCAACATGTTTTTGTAAAACAATAAATAAGTTATAGGAAATTTTACAAAATATTATCATGGAATGTGTAAAACTAAATTTGAATTTTAACAAGAGAGCACTGTATGTAGACTTCAAATTTATTATAAATATAGAGCTACATAAACAATTGTGTATGTTTGATAAAACAATTTGATTTAAAGATATAATATTTCAGTAGTGCTGTTAAGGAGAGATGTAAAGAGTAAAGGAGCAAGGGGATGCCAAAAAGCAATCATCACTAGCTGTGCAGGTGAAAAATTTACCTTGGGATGCCCTAGGGTGGGTNAGCAAGGGGATGCCAAAAAGCAATCATCACTAGCTGTGCAGGTGAAAAATTTACCTTGGGATGCCCTAGGGTGGGTAGGTTGAAGAGAGTGTGTTGAGTATCCATTCAGATCTCCAGATTTAACACTGTTAGATTTTTATTGTCAGGGAACTCTGAAGAACACTCAATGCCACAAAGCCACAGACACTGGATGCCATGAGAGAGGTGATTGTGACTACCTCTGAATCCACTTCCATGGAAATTGTAGCTACTGTTTGTTGTTCTGTCCTACAGCATTGCAGACAATGTCTTGCTGTTGATGGCTTGGCATTTTAAACATTTGTAACTGTTATTAACATTTGCACATACCCAATGTTGTCCTCATAGCATAAATTACAAGCAGTCCCATCGGATTGTCTTCAATAGTTTTTCTTTTTTTTTCTTTTCGAAGAATGTAAACATTAATTTGGTACATAGGGTATGTATGTATCTCATGAAATCTAATACCTCTAAGGTAAACCAATTAATCAGTCTCTTTCTCCTGTCTGCATAATAATTAGTCACTTTTTCAACTATGGCTGCGGAGTTGGTATACCAAAGTTTCGACTCTGACTTCTCAGTTTTCCCTTTATCTGACTTTGACTCCTGTACTGAGTCTGGCTCCAGTTATAAACCCAAAAATTAGGGTAGCAAAATGATTTACAAAGTTATTATATCACCGTTGGTAGAATCAAATAGAATAATACACACAAAATTCACATTAAATTTGAATGGAATTACATATGCAATAAAGTACAAAAGTGAGTTCTTTATTTAATGTAATGGGAGTTGGAGTTGCTATGTTTTAACCTATTCCAGTTCTACCCAAAATTTCTCAAACTCCGACTCGGACTCCACAGCCTTGGTTTCGATACTGTCTTCATTTCTGTGATCTTTCTGCTATTAGTAAATTTTGCAATATTTTTGTGGAAAAAAAAATCTTGTAATTACTGCACTTTAGTTTTTATTTTACGTACTTTTTCCATTGGCAGGTATTGGTAATGAGAAGAAAAAAGCCTTGTTGGTGTGGTCTTACAAAGCTGTGCTGCTCCTGTTGGAACAGTATGGGAAGGTGAAACACNGAAGAAAAAAGCCTTGTTGGTGTGGTCTTACAAAGCTGTGCTGCTCCTGTTGGAACAGTATGGGAAGGTGAAACATGAGTTCTTTCTCGGAGAAAAGCGACACAGCCAAATTTGGAACGAAATTGCAGAAGCCATGCAGGACAGCGGTTATAAAGTAGCATGTGTTCAGTGTAAGCAGAAGTTGCATTCTCTGAAACAAACATACACAGCTTTGAAGAAAAAACATGCAAGATTTAGCAAGGAGCGTGTTTGCTGGCCATTCTTTTCTGTAAGTAACCTGTCAGTAATATTCATTTGTACTCTCGTACAAAAAATTTTTGTGTTCTAATGATTATAAGTTTTATGTAATTGGAAACTTGTGATGTGGAAGAAAATGGAAATGTGACAAAGACTGTACAATTCACTATGAGAGTCATTAACAAAAGAAGTTTGATAAAAATATTATGGTCATTATTAGGGATGGACAGATTCCGATACCGATGTATCGGCCTATAAACCCAAAATCTGTATCTGTTACAATCGGCCATGGTCCAACCAAATCATTTCATCAACCCAAATGATAGATCATGGAAATTACAGCAACTTTGTTATCTTGTGGGACTTGTTTTCACAAACGAAGTATTTGTATTCTTGCGACCGAAAAACTATTTTCTTGATCTTATTTTTATCTTGTATTAACACGTGATTTGAAANGAAGAAAAAAGCCTTGTTGGTGTGGTCTTACAAAGCTGTGCTGCTCCTGTTGGAACAGTATGGGAAGGTGAAACACGAGTTCTTTCTTGGAGAAAAGCGACACAGCCAAATTTGGAACGAAATTGCAGAAGCCATGCAGGACAGCGGTTATAAAGTAGCATGTGTTCAGTGTAAGCAGAAGTTGCATTCTCTGAAACAAACATACACAGCTTTGAAGAAAAAACATGCAAGATTTAGCAAGGAGCATGTTTGCTGGCCATTCTTTTCTGTAAGTAACCTGTCAGTAATATTCATTTGTACTCTCGTACAAAAAATTTTTGTGTTCTAATGATTATAAGTTTTATGTAATTGGAAACTTGTGATGTGGAAGAAAATGGAAATGTAACAAAGACTGTACAATTCACTATGAGAGTCATTAACAAAAGAAGTTTGATAAAAATATTATGGTCATTATTAGGGATGGACAGATTCCGATACCGATGTATCGGCCTATAAACCCAAAATCGGTATCTGTTACAATCGGCCATGGTCCAACCAAATCATTTCATCAACCCAAATGATAGATCATGGAAATTACAGCAACTTTGTTATCTTGTGGGACGTGTTTTCACAAACAAAGTATTTGTATTCTTGCGACCGAAAAACTATTTTCTTGATCTTATTTTTATCTTGTATTAACACGTGATTTGAAANAAGTATTTGTATTCTTGCGACCGAAAAACTATTTTCTTGATCTTATTTTTATCTTGTATTAACACGTGATTTGAAATTACGGATACAGTTATGGCTGGCTGTGGTGCCGCTACACATTTAACTCGATATAAGCAATACCTGGTGAAATTTGTAAAATTAAATATAAAATCAACTTATAATACTGGTATTTGCTTTTGAGGTAGTTGAAATTCATTTATAAAAAAAAAGCTTTTTACCGCTATAATATTTAGCACACATTTTCTATTGTGCGTATGTCAACAAACAATTGCAAAAAATCACTTGCAGCACTTACGATGCACTATCAAAAAAAGTGTCAGCAAAGCGTCTAGGTGTATTGACTGGTACGAATTGGCAAAATTTGATTTCTAAATGTGCGCGTGTAGGTCTAATGGTTGTTTTATTTTCTTTTAAATTGTTACAAAAATTGAATTTATTTTGAGTAGTTTATGATTGGCTGGACGTAGGACAAGTATAATTCACTGTGAACCACAAATTTCCTTGTCAACATGTACAGGTTTTATGCAAATGTCAAACAAGTTAATGTTTTATGTGAACGTCAAACACGTATTCGTGTTCCATCGTGAACAAAACAGCTGAGCGCACGTAGCATGAAATACATATGCTCTATGATCGAGCTGATGATGCCGTCTTGATCACGTCGGTGCCCTAAAATTCCATGTTTTCTACTCTGTTTGTAGTAGTAGGTTGGCGCTACTGCGGGATGTTCCAAAGTGAAGATTTTAGACAGTTTGTAAACAACTTTTATTACATTTCTACTTAACTCAATGATCCAGTTTCTGAACACGTAATTAAATAAATTAAAAACCCAGTTTATTTTTATTTTTTTATTATTCGAACAAGAGAGATCGTTTTGATTTTAACAGATAAATTTGAAATATGGCATTGCTGTAATAATACTGGGTAAAAGTTTGGTGTCTATTTTAAAAACTGTTTAACTGTTAGCNATTTGAAATATGGCATTGCTGTAATAATACTGGGTAAAAGTTTGGTGTCTATTTTAAAAACTGTTTAACTGTTAGTGTGTTAATAAAAATTTTGTAATGGACGGTGTCGTACTTCCTGGGGTAAAAAAAAGTGTGTCTAGTGCAAATAGTGGACGTGTGAAATTGAGTTGGACGTGCACGCCTGCTGACCAAATATTATAAAAGTGATAATGCAAGTCTGCATACTAATTTGTATGCTAAATTTTAATCTGACATGGTTGGAAACAGAAAAAGTGAATNAGTGATAATGCAAGTCTGCATACTAATTTGTATGCTAAATTTTAATCTGACATGGTTGGAAACAGAAAAAGTGAATTTTGGGAATATTTTAATATTAAACAAAATGCTCCCCACAAAGCCATTTGTAAAATGTGTAAAGCGCATATTTCCTGAGGTGGTACAATTGCAAAAACTTTCACAACCACAATTTAAAGAGACATTTATATTTGATGCATGCTGTGGCCATAAAAAGACTGAAAATTGAAAAAGCGTTAGCAGAAACAAGCACTGTGCCATCAGCTGTTGCTGGTACTCACGATAGTTCAAACCCAGAACCTAGCACTTCCACGCCTACTTCAGTCAAAAAGCAGCTTAATATTGAAAACATGATGTAATGACGCAATATTCTTAATTTTCGGGACACGTGTTTAAATTTCTTTCATTTTTCTTAAGCTTTGCTAAGCTTCATAATATTTTTATCGGGTATTCCAAATTAAAGCCGTGGTGGCTCGTTTCCCGGGATAGTTTGTTTATCGGGCGGACGTTTGTTGTTTTACGTTTATCAGGAGTCCGGTTGTCGTTTCGTTTCAAACATCGTAGTTTTCAGTTTTTTGTGAAGCGTCAGCATTGTTGTACGAGAAGTTAGTTTATGTTGACGGCGTTGGCACTTTAATTCCTATGGCGCAGTTTCAATAACGAGTGGAAAGCGTGTGTGGCCAGGTCCTTATCTCAGGAGAGGGGGGTGAGAGGCATGACAAAATACGCATCTGTCTGTCGCCCTTCAAGCAGTCTTTTCAGNGACAAAATACGCATCTGTCTGTCGCCCTTCAAGCAGTCTTTTCAGGTCAAGCTTCACTTCAAGTCAGTCGGCGGCAAGGGCAGTCGCCCTTCAGTTCCGTAATAGAATGCTCGCCTAGGACGCTTCGGGTGTGACGATAACCCCCACATCGGCAACTAGACTTTGCTGTTTTATTTCTCCGCCGGTGTGGGAGGTAGCCACATTTTATGTTTCTTCGGGTCAGTTTTTTAAGAACATAATTAAGTAAACAACTGTGGCTCCATTCTGACCACGTATATTTATCGGTGAACGGTTCGTACTCTGCTTACCGGAAATTTGTATGTGAACTGTGACACGAAAATGATAAATAAAAGTATGGAAGAAAATACTCTGGAATTTTACTTTATTTAATAATTATTTGGCGTCCATTGTACCGAGTCTCATGTTCTACCTTTGAGCAAGCCGTGGCAACGTAACATCTGCAGTGTAACTGCGGCCGAACGTTGCAATGATTCAGAGTATGAAGCCGCCTGAATAATCACATCCAAAGGCTGTCAAAATAACAACACCGATGACTACTTGGTAATCATATGTCATTTTATTGATCAAAATTGGCAGTTGAAATCACACTGTCTAGAAGTTGTTCCCATTGATGCAATATCACATTCAGGTGTGAACATCGCAACACAAGTTAGGGAGTCATTTAAAGTGTGGGATATAAAATACAAAGTGCATGTGGTGGTTCGTGACAACGCTAGGAACATGTACAAGTTTTGTGTGCAACAATTGTAAAAATGAAGCACTTGTAATTACAAGTTGTCAGTTACAGGCATTTCACAGAGATTTGGGTTTTGGGGTTTTCAGACCCTATGGCCTGAAAAACCATTTTGGCCTATGTAGTATTTAAGTTGTGTACTGGAGTGCATCCGTACCAAATTTCGTCCAGATCTGTTCAACAATGCAGAATTGAGATACATGACACAATTTTAGGGGTTTTGGGGTTTTTGAACCCAATGGGGTACTGAAGCGGATTTTGGCCCATGTAGTATTTGACTTTTATACAGAAGTGCACCCCTGCCAAATTCGGTGCTGATCTGTCGAACGGTGTATAAATGAGATACACGACATCATTTTAGGATTTTTGGACCTACGTAGCTCAGTTGGCCTATGTCAGTTGGCAAAGAAAGGCATCGCTGCCAGCTTTGGTCTAGATTTGTTTGACAGTGTAGAATTGAGATACATTATCCTGTTTTACGTGTTTTAGGTTCCATTGGGGAGGGGGGGGGGTCTGTGCACATTTTGACCTACACAGTGTTTTAATTTGGATCTTAAAATGTACACCTACCAAATTTGATTAAGATCCTTTGAACGGTGTGTAATTAAAATAACTACAGTGTTATGTGCTTGAAGTTATTCACAGCAACCAAAACAAATTCATATTTTCCCAAAAGAATGATACATGTGGTGGTTTGAAATGCCACTTAGGGATGGACTTAGAATTCAAATACAGAGTCAACAACTAGTATGTTCAGAGTCAGTGTTAATCTTCCGTGTATATGATCATAAAAAAAAAACAGTACAGTACAACTTATGTTGCACGAACCTAATTGAAGTCTAAAGACCTTCAATCCCTTTCATTTATATTAAATATAATATGCATAGTAACCCTGCTGACTGCTCCAAATAACACTCAGCACATTTTAACCCCTAGTGTTAACCATAACAATTATTTCCCCTACACATCAGCAAGTAAAACTATTAATTATAATTTTTTTTTTTTTTTTAGTTGTCTGGTTGTTGTGACTGTATTTACTTGATTCTCATCTATATATTTTTCCTGCCAAGCAAAATAATGATTTTGATATATAACCAACACATCCATAAAAGTGCTATCGCTGAATATGTGCAGCACTGCCCAATGTGGATATTTTTATTTATTGATTTTCAGGATTTTGTAATTCTTTCCTAAATCAGTATAATGAGTCAAAATAGCTTATTTCTGCATGAGTTACACATATAACTTTGTTTTTGTTTATTTTTTAGGATTATTTTTATGTAATTCTTTTGTAGGCTATGGATGGTATATTTGGCAAAGTCAGTGTGGGCAGACCACATGTGCTAAGGAAACTAAAATATTCTAGTCTCTCTTCTTCCACTGATGATGGTGAAGAGTATGATGGAAACAGTAGACAATTATGTAAGTTATACTAAATTAATTTATAATATTTAATAATTTAGTTGTATGCATGTAGAGGAATCTTATCAGTATTTCTTTGGAGCACTATAATTCAGAACACTGTAGGAAAATGCATTGGTGAATGAAGGTCTTAAAGCTAATCTGAGCAAGGATGACTCGGGTATAAGCTGCGAATGGACTGTGAAGTGTGCGTACAGCAGGTCTGCCAACTTTTTGTTTGTAGTAGTCTTGTGGTTTTAGACAGTTTCTTAAATTTTATCTGACTGTATGCCCATCTTCCTTATTAGCATGTAAAATGAATTCAGGAGTAAGCATTTTTGGTAAAGCCACATTATAGTGTTTTTGTCTGTTTGGAGTAGTTTGGGATCCAATCAATTTGGATAAATGTGTTTGATGTAGTAGCGATTTTTATAGTCTGTAGTAGTCTAAGAATGCCTCCCAGGTACGTAAGTTCCAAGTAATTGCAGCTGTTTGTAAAACAAAATGAACACAACCATGCTACAGCCTTTTTCTTCTTTTTTCTCTGGAAACAGTATAGATTGTAAAAAAAAATTCTAGNAATGAACACAACCATGCTACAGCCTTTTTCTTCTTTTTTCTCTGGAAACAGTATAGATTGTAAAAAAAAATTCTAGAGGATTTCGAACAGAAAAACAGAACTACATGAGTAGGGGAAGCAAGAATGGTGCAAGGGAGATTTAATTAACATGTAGTGGTGGGGTGGGGAGGTGGGCGTCGAAGTGTTGACATGTTTTAACCTTGGAAACTGGTCTCCCCCTCCCTTCTGGAAGGTGTGTTGTGGTTGGCTGACTGATTCTCCTACGTGTGTGCAGTCAAGCTGTCCACTTGGTGGGTACCCTTTGAGTTGCAGTAATGTCTAGGTGACAATCAGGAAACATTGAAGTTTCTCTAGGAGGAGGATGTATGACAAGGGGCATTAAGAGGTATGAGGGAGTTGATGGTGGGCAAGGGGGCGATGAGGAGAGAGAGAGAGGGGTGAGGTGTGTGCTGTAACTTTGGATAACACTGTTCGAATCCATTTGAAGGTAATTCAAGTACAGAAGACACTGAGAAACCTTATTACACATCCAAACTCTACAAATGCCAGTTTCGTACTGAGCTTTGTTTCTAACTCCCCTTCCCTTCCTTCCAGGGGACATTGGAAAAAGAGTTTCAGAGATCTTGGGATACTCACTACAGATGAGTGCGAAGTAATGTAATTAAATTCATGAAGAATAATGATGCATGTATGGAGCAAGCCAAGCACATGTCAGCACACCTCAGAAGCTGGGCATGCTCTGAAGCCAATCACCAATATGTTTTGATTTGAACCCCCCCC
>NQII01000144.1:427690-474195 GCA_002778355.1 Clitarchus hookeri
AAACCTGTTATACTGCCACCATAGTGGACAATGGCAATATGTTAGGAGGAAATATTTAAAAACTTTTAGTCTTTGCTAAACTTCATATCAATGTATATCGGGGTGCATCCTGTTCTGTGTTGCAGTACATCTTCAGCCTTGACAGACAATGTGGAAAAGCAGTAGTTTTAATACTAATTATTGTAATATAAAACATTCAGAGTATACATAATCATGATAAGAAAATTCTATATTGAGCATTATCAATATCATATGCGTGCAAAGATATTTGCAACTGTGTCACACAGCGGAGAGTGAGCGAACGCTCGGCCAACCCCTGGCAGGCACACACTCAAACTCCCTGCCTCTACCACTGCCGTTCACCTGCTCGAGGAGTAACATCCCATCTGCAGTAAGTGTATGTGATGAATATGTCAGTGTTGTGAATTATGCAACCAGTTTTGAGTGATAACATACACTGCAATACTTGCTTTTCAAAGGAGTAAGATCTTTCCAACTCTTGACATATACAGCTGTATTACCTCCACAAGGAGTTTTTAATTCATTTTGCAACACATGATATACCACTCATTTACAAGCTGGGTTCTGACCCCCCATGTGTAGTCTCATGCAGATAAGTACGAACCAGGGAAACTAATATTCAAGGCCTTGATCCTACAAGGTTGAAAGGAAGCTGTCTGTTTTTCCCCAAGGACTGATGTGGGGAGATCCAAGAAACAAGTTTTTTTTATAACTGCCTGGATTGTAGACAAATACAGGCACTGTGCTCTGTGGGGCTAACGTTACATGTTAGTTTTTAACCTGGTACAACCCTTCTATAAAAACTACATTTAGTCATTTAGTAAAAGATAATATGCGGCTTATTTATCAAGCCTCAATTTTGGTTATGACTTTTGTGCTGCAGTTACTGTTATAGAAATACCAAAGGTACAAACTGAAAGAAAGTTTAATTATTAACATGTTTAAAACTTTTTCATACTCATTTATACTCTTACATTTGCAGCACATGCCAAGAAAAGAAGAGAGTGTACTCAGCGTATGTTCACAGAAGATATACCAGATGATTTGGAACTTATGAGGCTTCAGCGAGAAAGGAAACAGCAGGAAAGGGAAGAAAGAAGGTACAAAATTAATAAGCTGAAAATGAAGCAGATAAATGCAATGCACAAAGAAAAACTTGATGTGCACAAAGCTGCTTTGGAAATCCTGAATGAAATACTTCTAAAACAATAAAGTGACATACATACTATAATATAGCTGTTGATCATTTGTAAAAATTATTTGCTGTAGTATAGTTTTTATACAAATACACTATTATACATCTAATAGTGTATCTAAATATATAAATCGTTTGCTGTAATTTAACTTTATTTACAAATTAATATGTGCACCACAGATTAAAAGAGTAACTATATGATTGTAAGTTGTGTGTAAGCACTTTATAAGGCCATGCTTGAAAGTTCCTTTAAGCCTATTTGTATCCTTTCGCCAGTTGTTAATACAAAACTCGCCATGAGACTAATAATAATAAACATATTGTATACATTTTCTAGCTTTCAAAATTTGATGTCTAAAGTCACAATAAAATATAATTTTTTTTTGTTTATTGTGACACACTGTAACAATTCAACTTTTCCAGACATACATGGCGGCGTTTACGATGATTAGATGGCGTCACAACTGTCCAACTTTATTTGACCAAACTTTTTGGAAGCAGTTCGATGGAAAAGTTTGACAGTGTTACAGCGGCTTTACATATATTTAAAAATAATGATCACCTTACAGTTGAGGACCTAGCTGAAGAATGTTAATAAAAAATATTTGAAACTACTTGTGGCTAAGTTTGTAAATTAAGATAGGCATGTGCTTTAGTACAATGGCCCATTAATATAATTATGAAATATTACTTTTTAAAAATTCAAATTACTTGCAATATTTTCAATATAAATTGATTTAATGATGACGTGAGGTTATTTGAACGTAAACATAAGTAGTGAGAATAAAACTGTGTATACAAAATCTTAACATATTAACGAAAATTCACTTGGTACATAAAGTATGATGTACACCGAAATTAATTTTATTAGTTCTTTATCAGGTTTTATATGTGTTATTTTCTTCATTTGTTCTTCGGAGTTCACAATATACATACATTAACTTTACTTGTGTGAGTGACTAAGCGCAATGTAAATAAATTTGAGAAAAGTTAGGGATTGATTGTCGCAAGACATTGAGTGTCTTGCCCCTTCACAAGCTCGGCTGGTATGCCGTGCATATCAGCGCAACACACGCACTGGCCACACAAAGGGTGCAAGAGAGTGTAGCGTAGTGCATGCAAGTAGGGCAGAATAGGAGAGCCTCGACTCCCATTCACCCTAACAGCCACTCCCCTCTCCAGAAACGAGCACCGATGCATCTGTATGGGAAATTTGTAAACCAATGGCTCCATACCTGTGTATTAGGAAAATCCCTTATTAAAAAAACTTGTGGTGCAAAATCAATGAATTAATAACACATCTGGGTGCTCCAATGAGCTACACATTTATTTTAAAATAATTTAAAATATTTTATAAAAATTTTTTGAGGGTTTTGTAATTTTCTCTAGTTTTATTCATTTTGTCACAAGTGGTTAAAAAGGTGTTCTTTTGAGCAAACTGCCAGTACAAATGTTTTCTTCTAATTTTATAATAAGAGTTTTTTGCAGTGTTTTTTTATGTATCGAATATGATGCAGTCGTGGTGAAAACGAATGAGTGGTACAGTGGCCAATTTTCCAAGGGTCACAAACGCTTTTATTTTGCATTGCATGTTAAGAACCTGTAATAGAGTTGTGGGAATTTAAAATCGTATTCGATAATGTTGTGGCCGACGAAACAATGCCGGTAGTTTTGGTATCCCATTTGCATTTTCAGCACGTATCCCTGACTAAAAGAGAAAATTAGTAATGAGATCCTCTTTGTGTGCAAAACCTTGGATCCAGATGTATTTTGCAGGCGGTCTTTCATATTTTTTTCGCATTTCCGTATCGAAATCGTTGGGCATGCCACGACACTTTAGGTGTGAAATTATACTCACTTCGACATCCAGATGCTCACAGTAGAGCTCAGACATAAGCAGTTTCTCTGCAGCAAGTTCTCACAGCGGCAAGTCCTCCAAATTATCCACGCCCATCTCGATGTCTAAGCTCACAACAGGAATGTACTTGTAGATGTGAGTATACTGGTAGGACGTCTAGGATCAGATGCTTAGACTATTTGCAAGAAATATGTTTCCCACCTCAAGATTGCAGACTCCATGTTTCAGTCTGCGAAACTTGAGTTTTGCAAGTTGATTCAGTTTGATGGAAGAATTTTGCAACATGAAATGCACATCCGTCAACTGGATAGTAAAATATTTTTTTTTTTTTTTTCACAATTATTATCTAGGAGAAACTTGTACACCATGTTTAAGTTACTCATGGTCAGAAATTAATGATATGACATGTACAGCTTGCAGCGTTGAGTCAAAATTTCCAGGAACGAGTTTGAATTGGTTTCCGGAGAGATTGTCCGACGATGGAATCAATATACGGTTCGTATAACTTAATCAGCATTCGACACAGGTTGTATTTAATGTTTTCAGCAACCAAAAAGTATATCAAAAGAGGATAGGTTATGATTTCCTGGTGCCTTTTTATCGTTCTGACATTGATTCCCACCACTTTTATCTGATTGTTGTAGATGAAAGACCTCAACACAAACATTTTGTTTTGTAGATTTAAACAAAGAGGACCAAATTTTTTTGTTATACAAGAACCTTTTGTCATCGCTAACAAACTAAGTTTTAGAATGACCAGAGTATTGGAAATATTCAAAAACATCCACAACAATCCGGAAATGCACACTTTGGGCAAATTAAATAAGTTTTACACGTCTTTTGACTACGGTCTCTTGGAATACATCTACACACAAGAAAATGACAATGACAAAATCTCTGAAAAATATTTTGAGGAGGAATTTGATACCGACTTAGATAACAATACGTCAATTCATTGAAGTTTAAAGATTTTCGGGCCAAGTTTCCAAACACTACACTCGAAGATTATTTGTATGTCAAACAGCTTTCATCAACTTGCACTTTTGAAATTAGCTCCAAGGATCAACAAGCCTTGCTTCAACAACAACTGCTTTCTCAACAAGACTATCTATAGAGGGAACAGCAACTCTGTATATACCTAGTTATAAACTTAAAAAAAAATGAATTATTTACGCTTAGAAGAAAAAAAGAAAATTGACGACCAACATAGACTTTTGCTCGCATGCAAGTACAAAAATGCTATTCATGAATCATTACATGGTTGCTCCCTGATTTATAATGATGTAACACATATATCATTTGACGAGCATGACGAGGAACAAGGACGGCACTCCTCTGTTCACAAAATTGAAATTAAACAACGTATTTCTACAATAATGTAATCACAACTCTATTCGAGAATCGATCAAAGTCTCGATGCCACCTGATGTCCTATCTTTAAAGGAATATACTTGACATTGCCATTAAGATTTGTTAATTAATCGACACACTACTCCAATCGGGAGACTACATATACAACCAGTTCAAAGAGTACATCTCTGCAAAAAAATTAGTAGCAGAAAATACAGGCGTTTGGACATGAGATTTGCAAGTAACATGATGACAGCAACATGGAGAAACAAGATTCAAAATAAAGTGGTACGAGAAAGTGTACAGTTACAGGGTCTGGCACAGTCAATGTGTGCTTTTTACCTAAACTGAAAAATTTTGATACGTTGTTTTTCAGACAGACGTTTTTCATTTTCACCGCGAAAGAATACGCTGTTAGTTGGAGAAGTGTATTCTTTCGCTTGCTCGATATTTATGCAGGAAATATGAAAATGGAATTTACGACTTCTATAAAAATAAGAACGGCGACATTCTGCGGCACAAGACATTTCGTCAAACAACCCGCACATAATTTGGCGTGTTCAATCAAGAGTAATCGCGTGCATAATTTACTAAATGCAAGTGATTTCAAATATGTTCACATCACCATAAATTCAGATACAACGGGACAAATAATCACTTATCCAAATTTACTAATTATGAATGCGATTGGCAGTCCTGTTTTGCAAGCTCAAATATACAAGATTGGAAAGAAGGAAACTGCAACAATATACTAACTTTCTTGCTATTTTGAATCTCAATTGATAGGAGCATTTTACAATGTGTTTGGCCGATAAAATACATACTTCGTTTTATTCACCTGTGTGTTTTTAAATTCAGTTTGGTTGAATGAATTTAAGAATTTTATACAAATTCAAAGAGATAAATATGTTTTTTTTTTGTTATAAATATTTTTATTTTAAAAACAAATTTTATTTTGCAAACTTTATATANTTATATATATATATATATATATATATATATATATATAATATACATATATACATGCACGCATGCACACACAGAGTAATATTTTTATATTTATATTATATATATATACAAAAACATATCAAAAAAATTAATAAATTCCAAATTCTTCAGATTCCAAAACATGGGGATGGGGATTACCAGAGTCCCCATATATTTAATAATTGTAAATGGTTTTAAGTTTAAAAAAAAAATTGCGTGCTGTCTAAATTAATGTAATTAAAACACTTGTTCTCCCATACAACTCTCCCCTTTTTGCATTTACTGCATTTGGGGAGTTGTTGGGGCTGCTGCTGTGGCTGTTTGAGCCGGGATTGAAGCTGTTGCAGCCATGTTAGTAGTTTCACTAACCTGCTCCTCTCCCGGGCCTGCTCACTCAACATCGGTTTATGGATGTACTTTTAAAAAAATAAACTTATTAAAATCCGTTTTTCCTCTTCTCAAACAAAAATTACACTCTAAAGAATAATAATAACAACCACCTTATACTTTTAAATCTGTCGCCTCCAAAGAAAAAACTCTTAACTCTTTTACAAACTTTATATTTTTGATTAAGTTTATGCAGACAATATTTTCTTTTTTACTTTTTGCGATATTTTGATGCTCTGTTCTCGTGAAGTATTATACGCATTCCACCTTTCTCTAAATACCTTGTATTCTTTTACTAGCTCCTTTCCAATTTTATTTTGAAATTCCAACATTTTTCAAGCGCCTCCGTGGCCTCAGTATATTTGGTTTAAAGCGATTTGATTTGATTTAACATAGCACGATGTTTAAAAAACCTATAAAAAATTACTGTAAAATAAGATTCCATCCCCTTAAATATTCCCCTTAACTGTATCCGAGTCACTGCGATCTTATCCATTCTTGCATCAAATTTGATTATAAAACAATTGCCACCACTTGCTATCACACAGATACTGAACCTGGATGAAAGTATACGCACCAACTCGTGGTTTTAATTTTTATAATTTAATTTTTGTACTACTATGTTGCATATTGGTTAAAGTGTAAACTAAATGGAAACGTGGCGGCGGTGGTTTTTTTTTTTTTTTTTTTCCATCACCTTGTCTGAAGTACACTCACTCAAGTCGTGACTAGTCTCTGTACATGCGCCCGTGAGGCAAATTGGATACTTATAAAAAATTTTATTTTGTATATGATATATATATATATATATATATATATAATAAATATACAAAATGTTATATATCTTAAGGTATATTTATTAGATATCTTTACCTTTTCATCTTCTGATGTGAATCTTGTATGTAGCAAGAGAAGTTGGAAAAATTTTGATTTACTAAATAAAAATAGGTAAGATACTTGAAATCAGTGTTTACAAATGTATGACTCAAGAATTCATTTAACACAAAATTCCATCATATTATGTAGCATAGATCCATGGTTGTTAAGTGTGAAGAAAAAAGCAAGCTAAATTAAACTACATGGCAGAAAATATAGACGACTTTATTCTTCAAGCATTTGATGGAACAAACTACGATAAATGGAATCTCAGAATGAACTGGTTTTTGGAAATTAAAAACTGCTACAATGTTATATAACAAAAAACCAAGCAAAACTAATTTTTTTACAGTAATAAAACTTAAGTGTTATACAGTCTGACTATAAAAGAATACCCCAACTTTGAAGGTCTATACTATCAAAACCAAACAACCTACAACCTTGATTGACCAATCAAATGAACTGTGAAGTTTGTTTACCATACATTCATAAATGTTCAATGTGACCAGCATGAGCGGCCCGAACGACATCCACGCGATAATCAAACTCGTTCCACGCTCTTCTCAGCATGTCCTGTGTCACGGTTTGGATGCGTTCGTAACTCTCGGTTTGAAGTGGTGAGGAGGTAGCGAGCTCGCATTTGACACGTCAATGTGAAAGGGACGGTCTGATGTTTCCTTAATGCGCCAAGATATGACACTGGGAGCATCTGTCGTCGCACTATGAGCTTGTATTGTGTGTTAGTCCGCATCACGATTGCGACGGAACAACAGAAGGCCTTCTGTGTTATTCAGTTTGCTAAATTAGAATTGGTTACAACTGTTCAACATTAATTCCATCGTAAATACAGATGTCCTCCCAATAGGTGGAGTATCATACGTTTGTTTCGTCAGTTCCGTGACACAGGGTTCCTTTGCAAAGGCAAAAGTTCTGGGCTGCCGCGTGTGTCCGAAGAGAATGTGCAACAGATTCAACAAGCGTTTGTTCACAGTCTGAGAAAATCAACTCGACAAGCTAGCCGGGAAATGCAAATCCCTCAATCGACGGTGTGGACAGTGTTGCGAAACCGATTGCTGTACAAACCATACAGGTTACAGCTTGTACAGGCTCTTACCGAAAGGGATGAAGAACTGAGACGTGATTTCTGCACGTTCGTTCTTGCCCAGAATGAGGTAGATGTTGCGTTCATGTCTAAACTAGTGTTTAGCGATGACGCTACGTTCCATACAAATTGTAAGGTGAACCGGCACAACGTGCGGATATAGTGTCAGGAGCCTCCACATGAAACCACCGAACACAAGTGAGCTCCCCCCAAAGTGAACGTGTTTTGCGCTGTATCTAAAGACACTGTTTTCGGCCCTTTTTTCATGAGCCCACTGTTACTGGAATCCCTTATTTGGACATGATTACAGAGTAATTTTTTCCTCAGAAGAGGCTACGGGGGACTTCATTTTCCAGCAGGATGGTGCGCCACCCCATTGGCACCTAGCTGTTCGCGGATACCTGAACAAGACATTGCCGCAACGCTGGATTGGTCGAGGAGCAGATTGTGACCAGGCTCTTCATCACTGGCCCAAGAAGCCTGGATCTTACCCCGTATGTTTTTTATTCTATGGGGGTACATAAAGGATCAAGTTTTTTGTCCACTGTTGCCGGCTAACATTAACAACCTCAAAACAAGAATTACGGACGCCATCCAAACCGTAACACCGGACATGCTGACAAGAGTGTGGAACGAGTTTGATTATCGCGTATATGTCGTTCAGGCAGCTCATGGTGGTCACATTGAACATTTATGAATGTATGGTAAACAAACTTCACGGTTCCACGGTTCATTTGATTGGTCAATCAAGGTTGTAGGTTGTTTGGTTTTGATATTATAGGCCTTCAAAGTTGGGTATTCTTTTATACTATTCCTGCATATGTTATCAGCCTGGTCATATTCAAAGAAATTGTCCAGATACAAACTGAAGGAAATGCGATTTATAAACAAAGCGAAAGTACGACCTGGAAAGGAAAATATCGGGGAGAAATATAAACAGTATAATGGGAAAAAATTCAACTGTAAATAACAATTCATATGTTAAGTCATTCATCGTAGATGTTAAGACATCAAGAATGAGTTCAAGAAACACTGAAGTAAGCAGTGAAAGTGTCGCTTTGCTGTTGGATAGTGGGCGAAACGATGATAAATATTTCTGTGTGTTGAAAACTTCAAAGGTGATGGCTTCTCTTTAAAAGCTGATGAAATTGGTAATATGTACTATAGTATTTGCCAATGTTGATGGAACACTCGTCAAAACTATAATTAATTATGTTTATTATGCAACAACATTTATTGAGTATTTCACGCATTGTCAATAAGAAAAATGTGATAACATTAAATAATGATAACACTGAAATTTATGACTCAGGAAATGATTTGATTGCTGTTGCATATAAGAAAAATAAATTGTTTGAATTGGCAGGTAAAGTAGGAAACAGAAATAATGTAAAAACATACACAAGTGACACTCAAATGTCAAATAAGTAATAATTGGTATATAATTCTTGGTGATATTTCAATAACCTAAAATAATTGTGTGGAAATCAGGCATTAGATAGTTTACTTAACAAAATTGAAAATATTTATATTAGGGTTGGGCTGATACCGCCAATACTCGATACCCACATTAGAGGTGATTTTTATGCGCTACAAGAATATTTGAATTATTTCACAATTTATTGTTATAAAATATTGTTTGCAGCTAAGAACACTTAAAAAAGGTTCTTACAGTCATTACACTACTATAAAACACAACACAGTTTTAATCACTTATCTATAAAAAAATTATATCACAAGCTAACTAAATTAAAAACATTTTAACAGTTTTATATTATGAAAAGTAAAAATGGTGTACACTCCAAAAGCATATCATCACTTATTTGCAAGATTTCAAGATGTAAATATTTTTATTTAAGAAGACCAGCTGGTGTAGCTTCTCAGGGTTCAAGGAACTCCTTTCCTTGGAAGATATGAAGCCAGCTGAACTAAGTCTCTGTTGCCACAGACCCAGCTGGTGAGAACAGATATCTCTGTGCTGCTTTGCACAACCTAGCATTCCAGTATTGTAGAGTAATGGAATATATATAGGAATAGGTGGCTCTGCAAGATACATTTCAACTTCAGCCTCTGGACACCTGTAAGTAGATGGTGTGCTAGTTTTATTAATAATATTATAGTAAATTGAAAGCATCCTTTTCAATTTTTTGGAGCCATGTTCCACAGGAAGTATTTTTAGGTGGTGTACATTGGTATTCTCTATTCTCTTCAATTAAGTGTTGGGTTGCAGACGCACATTCACGAGGTTACGCAAAAACAGTTTTCTTAAACCTGGGGTCCAATAATGTTGCAGTCACAAACATATTGTTAGTCTCAATGCTTCTGAAAAGAGAGCACAATGAATGTACCATGTCCCTCTGAACACATTTCAATCCTGAATGCTGTTGTTCAGTCAGATTAGTTAATTCAGATTTAAGGTCATTCACTGTCGGGATGACTTCAGCAGCTGTTACATTTTCACTGATGATATTAAGGGTTGCTTTATAGAAACTCTTAAGAGTATTCACGGCATTTTCCAAAAGATGCCATTTGCTTGATGTCAATTCAGTATGGATGCTTACTTCTGGGGTGAGCCATGTAATTGCACGCTGTAGCTCTTATCAGACATTTCAGCGTGAGGTAAGTACTGTTTCAACGTGTGGGTTCATCTTGAATGAGACAAACAGGCATGTTGTGATTTTTCTGGAAATTTCTCAATAGTTTGTATGAACTGATTGAGTATTTTAAATGTGCTACTATTCGTCTGGTTTTTGCACAGGCATCTGAAATATTTGGTTGACTGAAGAAAGTTTCTTTGACGGCTAGCTGTAATGTGTGAGCAGTGCACGGAACTTGATGATAATTTGCTTGAGCAACACCATTTATCATACTCCCAGCATTATCTGCGACAACAGCATGAACTTTGCCATTAATTCTCACAGTTCCAAGGATTATGTCAGTATTGTGGCTATGCTATCTGCAGGTGTTTTGCCAATGAAAATGGTAACTTCTAGGCACAGTGATCAATGTTAAAAATTGTTGTCCACAAAATTAGCAGCGAGTGAAATGAAATCGTTACACACGTGTGTGGACCACAAATCAGAAGTCGAACTAACATGCTCCACATCAACAAAACCCTCCTTAACTCTACTCTGCACCCTTTGGTACAGCTCAGGAATTACAGTCCTGGAGAATGTTGTTTGGTCAGGTATTTTATATCTTTGTTTCAAAAATGAAAATAAGGTCATTAAATCCCTCACTTTCGACAATCCTGAAGGGAAGCATGTCACAGCATATCATTTTGCCAACGAGCTCTGTGATTTGTATTTGGTTTGAACTGTAGGGTGACAGTGGTTGTTTCATAAACATGTCATTGATTTTGTGAAATTTCTGTTTACTCCAACTGTAAATCGGTATGGTGATGGTAGGGGATGATTGGGAGGGAAGTAAACTGCAATCCTCACTGCTCGTGAATTAATTAATAGCACAGGAAATTTCACTTGCACCACCCGCATTGAATTGCACACCACTGGTGCCAGGTACACACGTCTGAGCATTTTCAAAAGAAGTGTGTGGTTCCTTCTCTAAGTTCATAATTTTCATGTCCCTGCAGTGAACTGCATCTAAATGTTTTTTCATGTTTGACGTGGTAAATCCTCGCGTGTTAGCACCACCATGTGAAATTTTTGCACTGCAGAAAGTGCATGTTGATTGGATAATGGAATGCCTGCAAACATCACTTTTCTTCCCTGCCATTGGAATGGTTAACTACCGCAAAAACATAAACAACTGTAAATCAATATCTCGGCCGGCGTACATCATGCAAACATATAACACAGTACTGATAATACAAAAATATTTATGTTAATAGTAGGTGTATTTTCGTGAGTCAAACTGTTAACAGTCTAAATGTTACTAACGAAAATGGCGGACTTAGGGCGGGATCAAGCAAAAAGCTACGCCAAAAGAATCATGAGCTCAGCAAACCTTTCGATTACTACGTCCAGTTGCCATCCCGGGATGTGCAAGTTTCGCAATTTCGAAATTGAATCAAAGATTTTTGTTCCTTTGACTTTGCCTTAAAAAAAATAAATCTTTGCGTGAACTCGGAAGTTTTCAGTCTGAAATGTTTAATCCACCACTACTATAAAAATAATTGTGCATAATTAATTAATCGGGATATGTAGGATAATTGTTTGAATTTGTGATATCTTCAACATTATCAATAGCACCCAATATGTGTTAAAACATGTATTTAACTTCCAAGGCGCGGCTCTTGATTTGTTTTGTTTACATTCTGTGGTATAATTAAACGAACACCGCTAACCGTAACAAATTCAAAATTTAAAAACGTAACACTNGAAAAAAAAAAAAAAAAACACACACACACACACACATGAGTACAACTTGTCTTAATGTTTAAGGATTTTTAAAAATTATATTGTTTTGGAAAATGCGCAATATTATTTAAATTACATGATGTTGACACATCGAGACGTTCAGTTCTATATAATTTCTGGAAAACGTCTGCATTACACACTCAACCAAAAGGAAGTCATCTTTGTGCACTTGGCAGAAAACAAATGACACACTCGCTGCGCATGCGCGTGGACTCGTTTGCTCTCTCTTTCTTTCTCTCTTTCTCTGTACATCTCGCTCACACACACACCATCATTTCGTGCTTCACAGCGTTTATTATTTCAGTACATTTACATAAATTCTCTATGCGTGGATTTTGTATTTAACTTAAACAGATTCAGAGCATTTCTAGTGAAGGCAGAAAACTTAGTTAAGGTGCACAATTGCTACGAAAATGTTGGCAACAGTGGAATCTTAACTGCGCCACGCGCCATTTTGCAAACGAATGTGGAGGAAACAGTCGTGGCCACCCTAGTTTTTAGTTACATAAATTTTGATATTAAAGAAATTAACTTAAGTTTTTACATTATTAAAAGTTGTGTAATTTTACTGCCATATTTTTGCTGTGGCTCAACACCCGAATAAAGAATGCAAATAGTTGCATGGGGAAAAAAATCTGCTGCGCTGTTTATAACAAACACACAAGTCGTGTTGAAAACAAATAAATTGATGTAAATAAATAAATATTTGACTCAATGGTGCTTGAAGAAGAACATGTCAACTGTTGGAATATTTAATTTTTAATACAGTTATGCAAAATTTGTGGTGCGTAGGTCATTATTTTCAATACCTCGAGTAGTTGAAAAGGCAGTATTACCATCCTGTGTTTTTAATTCGGCAATAATTATTGTCAGGACAACACGGAATAAGAAACAGAATTGGGAGAAAACTGGTATAGATATAGTAAATACCGTGAGTGAGTGGGTGTAAGGTAAGTGGATACATGGAGAAATAGAAAATAAAAACCGTAGAATCGGCGCTAATCATCGGCGATATATTTGACAGATACTACTGATATCGGCCGATATTCGAGTATCGGTATCGGCCCAGCTCTAATTTAAATGCAATGCAAAATTTGCGTAGCAAATAAAATGTCTAACTTTCCATTTGAAAATAAACAGGGCAAATGATATATTGGAACTTACAGATGTCCATGGTCCAATGGACAACTGGATATAAACGTGAAAGATTTTTAGTAACATTCGTTGACGTCCATAGTAGAATTGCTATGGTGTATTGTATCAAAACAAAAGGGAGGTTTTTGACTGCTTTGTACACTATAAAAATTTAGTACGAAATCAGACTGGTAAAAAGATAAGGAAAGTAGTGCTAATGGAAGGGAATATATCAACAAAGATTTTTACAGAGTCGCGAAAGGAGGTATATATTTAAAACTAGTCCCAGCATACACTCGCGAATTAAATGGTGTTGCGGAAAGATAAAACAGAACTATCATGGATCGCACCAGATGTTTGATATCTGAAGCAAAGATTAACAAGTACTAGTTTTAATGCATAAATACTGCTGTTTATTTAAGGAACATTGCTGACAAATATGAATATCAAAAAAACACCGTATGAGGTATTTTTCAACAAGAAACCAACTGCTTCAAATCTCAGAATATACATGTAAGTACAGATTTTGTGAGAATTCCTGAAGAGAATAGAAAATACAAGCTACATCCAAAAGCTGTTACAGGTGTACTCATTGTATACACCAGTGTGTTTTGCAAAATATTGGCAGGCAATAGGCTTTGTCAGTTGTCATGTGAAGTTTGTTGAAAAAACAGCAAAATGCATAATGTTCCCAAATGATGAAAAGGAGAATAACAAAACAAGAAGTAGTGTAACAAAGGTACAAAATCAAGGAGGCGTGTTGAAATAGTGATTTCTGTAGAAGTAATTCTCTGTGAAAATGTTATTACTGTGTTTTGTTTTATGTTTCAATATACTAGTCTTGTATGTAGTAAAATAAGTTTAAAAACTGTGATTTAATAAATACAAGCAAGATATTTAGAAGCAGTGTTTACAAAAATTTATGACTCAAGAATTCATTTAAAACTAAATTCCAACACGCACATGTGCACATGTGTGTATTTACTACACATGGAGGTAAAAAAATAAAATACATATAAGTAAGTCTGACTTAAGAAGGGTAGGCCACCCCCTTAACAAAAATCTGTCCCTGTACCAGTTGAATGAGTATTTTACAGTTTTAACTGACCTAGGATAGTGGCATAGAAGAAATGTTTCGGTACCATACAGCTTATAGCTGAGGATTGCCATCAGGAGCTTCGTTAACCTGGGATAGTGTGTGAAGAAGTGGGTCGTTCTCACCTGCGCATGCACAGTAGCCACGGCCACGTTTGTTGAAAGGCTCTCACCTGTGTTTGCCCGCCAGTTAGCAGTGTCGCGACAAAGAGCCAGCCAGCAGCAGGTGGCCGTGGGCCTGGCAGAGCCACTCGTCGGCAGCATGCACGCCTCACTACTGTTCCTTCTGTTCGCGGTCAGCGCTCGCATCACCACCAGCCAGGACTGCGTCACCCCGGGTCTCCAGGTACGCCACTAGGCCGAGGCTAGCATGTCGGCTACGCATTGTGTCCTGTATTATTCATAAACTAAACGTGACGAAGACTGATTTTCGTCTTCTATGTCCCCCAACACTGGCTCAAGAACTGCCTCAAAGCTGTCAAAATCACGTATTAAAACAATGACCAGCTGCTTGTTTGCATTTGAGTTTACAATCATCTAGCGCATTTACGGAAAATAAATTGCACAACTTTATTAACTTAATTATATCCTATACAACCATGTCAAATGCACTTTACTGCTATGGTAGAAAGATTTAAGTAAATATTGTACTAACCTAAATAAAAACCACATCATTTTTGACACTTACTTATAATATGGAAGGGGTAAAGGTGGGTGCTGTTCTATGATAAGACACAAATTTTTACTGCGCATCCGACATCCGCACTCTACCTCGTATTTCCTATGCAACCGTGTCGCTGTTCAAGTCCGTATCATAGCCCTAGCAGCTGACTATTTAGGTTTCACTAACCGTATCCGAGAAAATATATTTATTTAATCAGATCAGCCTACGAAAACCAATCCTGGGTTATGTTGCAAATCTCCAGATGTGTTTTCAATATGCATGCTGTCTCGAATTTTGTATGTAACTGCTTGCCTTGGCTTGTTGAATACTCTGCTTTTATGCCGATTGGATTAAGTGGATGACTAAACAAACTTAATCTATGGCCCAACAAGAAATTACTAGAATTAACATAATTTCCTCTATGTATTATGCAAGCAATTTTGATTAGAGGACCTTCTCACTCACATATTGTTAGTGACATTATATACACAATATCCTTGACAAAAAACTACAAGAATAAATATCAAAGCTCTTACCAGAAGCTATATGGATGATAGCATTAATAGAACATAGACATGTGTACATAGCCTATGCGCTTTGCATTTACATACGAGGGTTATTCGGAAAGTATGGTCCGATTTATTATAAAACATAAACCATCACAGATTTTATCAAAAAACTTTTTTTATTTAATTCCTTACATGTTTCTCTATTTTCCTACATAGTTTCCATATTTGTTTTAACATTTGTCATAACGTTCTACAAGCTTTTGTATGCCTAAGTCATAGACGTCTGCCGCCTGCGAGGATAACCAGTCTGTAACTGCCCACATTCGGAAATTCCAATGCTAAAGTTGAAATTGTGAATCGCGGTCTTCACGAATCTTTTCGTCCGCGGCTTTGACCAAATCTTCTGTGACTGTGATCACTGATGGTCGGCCTGATCGCGGTTCATCATGGACATTTTCCCGTCCGTCCTTGAAAGCTCTCACCCACTTACGCACTTTGCTGTCACTCATCGCATTGGGGCCATACACTTGACTTATCTGTCGATGAACTTCCGCTGCTGAAACGTTTCTTGCTGTCAAAAACCGAATCACTGACCGTATTTCACAGTCGGCGGACTGATCAATTGTTTTAAACATTTTGAACTGACACTGTAAACAGCACACTGCAACAATACCAATGCAAATGGTGTCGTTTAACGAGCAAGGCATGCCGGGAGTTGGTGCGCATGCGCGTTACAATGTTCGCGCGACATTAGATTAGCTACGGCGATTCGGACCTTACTTTCCGAATAACCCTCGCATGTTCGGGTAAAATCTCAAATCAAATCCCTTTTTATGCATGAAATCAATCAACATGTAACATAAGTTTGAAGTGAGTTTATTCAATAAAGTTATCTGAAGTATTGAAGTTTATTAACTATGGGATAATTAATAAGGATGCTGCCCACAAATGTTTTTACGTGTTCGACCAACCTTCTTTCCTTAGGAAAAAAACTGCGCATTTTATGCATTGAGATTGTTACCTGAAATGATGTACTTGGTTTTTTTTCACACACTTCATCTTCTATGACAAATCAAGGAACTCAGCGTAGCCCAGTATAATTAAAGCAAGTTATTGAAGCGATCTCATTTAACAACTGGGCAAATGTCAAATAGAATTATATTTCTTTAATTTTAAATGTGCCTAATAAAATTTTGCCTTGAGATTTATAGTCATCTTCAGACGAATTGACATTGAATCATCAAAGTCCAGAACAAAAAAAATGTATAACAGTTATTTTTGCAAGTGAGATCAAGTTTACGACCCACGAAAAAAAACGTTTAAGGCCGATTCTGTCAGTCCGTTGAAGCAAAACTATGCCGATTTATTGGATGAAATGTTCCGTGCATAATATTTCAAAGGTAGTATAATTATAATATATCAATGTTAAGCTACTAGAAGGCCTTTCGAATTTCTTTGTCAATCAAAGGCCTTTTTGATAACAGATTCTTACCATACGTACGCAAGCCGGTTTTAATCCCCGGCCGGATCATTCCCGAATTTTCGCAAGTGGAAAATGTGCCGAACGATGCCGCTGGTCCCCAGCCCTTGCATTCCGGCGATGCTCCATTCTCGCCTCATTTCACCCTCATCGGCTCTCAATACCTCGTTAAGAGCCGCTCAAATGTCTCAATCAACTCCAACTTACCATACGTGATATCAGTACTATCAAACAGAATTTTAGTACTAAACCTATTTGTAATACATATTTTAAAAAACCACTATGCTTTGACGTGCGTACTGGTAGCTTAATTGCAACGTTATTGTGGGGAGTTCAAGTTCGAATCTGGTCTGGGTAATCAGTTTTAACTATTTTATAAAGCATTTTGTTTTGTATTTAGCACTAAAATCGTTATTACAAAGGCAGGATCAGCGTAAAAAAAAAAAATGAATCCAGCCCATACCACCAGTGCAAAGGTGTGTGAAATTCACTAGTATATGCTACGAAAAAAAAAATCAACATGAAGTATAAGGTTGTTAACTAAATTAATTATTTCCTTTAATATTTTTCCCGTAATTTCTAAAAAAAAAAAAAAAACCTTTAGAAATTTTTTTGTCTCTCTGACACTCGATCCTGTATTGTTATACTGCAGCATGCATTATATATGCTGCAGTATAACAATACAGGATCGAGTGTCAGAGAGACAAAAAAATTTCTAAAGGTTTTTTTTTTTTTTTTTTTTTTAAGGAAATAATTAATTTAGTTAACATGCACTTGCTGTCAAAACAACTAATGATAAAAATAATGCGAAGGAACAAGTGTGTTTCGAACCCACAGTTAAAATTTACAAAACAAGTGTTTTTCCACTGCTCTACACAGTCATAAATGTATTTTGATTATATTACCGTACGTTGACTCGTAGATGAAACATTGAGTTGGATGCAATTTACGAAAAATTTGGTTATTAGGTAAAGGAATAACCTCTGTTTGATGTGATTGAATCCACTTTCAGCGCGTGTGTTGTCTCAAACATGACTTTTCTTTCGTAGCAAAACTTCATTTGAAAAGAGAATGTGCAATGCCCATGTGCAGGACACATGGTAACAGTGTACTTCGATGATGCCTTGATTAAAGTTAGTCCTACTCCAATCGGGGTTTATGAATACGATATAGTTATTCCAACTTTAGTCCGGACAAACCTCAGACCAACTTCGAGAAAGATGATCCCTGGATAATCCCGGGACTACGATCTGACTATTAATAGAGCCGTAAGGTACTTAACATTTACACAACTCTGAGACATTATGACTTGTAAACATGCAGTGTTAAGTTGGAAATATTTAAATGCAAGTATAAATCAACTTATGCATCTGCTCGCATAGCTAAGTACATTATCCGCCTCGCTGGATACTGGATTATTAATATTTTCAGCGTATGGCATCACAGGCTCTGAAATTTCGGTGTCTACGAGCATAGATACTGCAGAGTTTAATTAAATGAAATATAATTCTATACACTCTTTAAAAAAATAATTAAAAATGAAATAATATTTTGTACATTTTTCGGCCCCATGTTTTGGGGGACCTGATTATTTATGAAAGTAATAAGAAGAGTATTCAGTACTCCCCTTAAAAAATTGCAACAAAATTATGAAAATATTAAAAGGCTTTTATTTGCATGTCGATTTTGGCGTAGGCATCTGACATGTCGGATCAAAATCCGTCCGCTATCTTGGTTGACGTCATGAATTTTCCCGTTTTTCCCTCAAAATTTCTTGTTTTTCCCTTGCAGTGCTTTTTTTTTTTTTAAGTAAAAATGTAAATTTTGAGGGTAAATGGGAAATTTAGTTAATTTTAAGGCAAAAATTTGGGTAAAAATGGCTGCCTGGGAACCGGAATTACAGAGCACAAACAGCTCCGACGCCAAACACCGATGTCCCAAATTCGGCATAATCCTTCTACTCATGTCCCACTCAATTTTCCATGTAAGTATTCGTATGGTAGCTCTCTCTTAAAAACGAGATCAAATATTTGGATCTGGAGTCATTTCGCAATGAAGTACGTTGTAAAACTAAGAGGCTCGAGGAATTCCGGCGTGTTTTCTTACAGCCTGGACAATTTCAAATGCCAGATTTCAAAACTTCATGAGTTACTTCCCTTACTCGTCCAAAATGTGTGTAATTGGAGTTCAATGACCTGCAGGCTAGACTCTACAGTCTTATCTACAAATATGCCGATATTTATTGCACATTGGTTGTCTGCTGCCACAGTGGAAGGCGGCGATTGGGTCAGCGTTCTCCAGGAGGTGTCAAACACCGTGTGCACCAATGGCTAAAGTTATATCAACACACGTGTTATGAATTATAGCTTGTCTCAAAATGAATAAGCAAATTTTTCAGGTCTCTTTCTATAAATTAAGTGAAAAAGTTTATTAGCACTCATACAAGCTCATGCTTACAAGTCACACCTTGCACTTTCTGCGTTAAAACAATTAAACACAAAATGACATTTCAACTTTTGATGTGGGTAAAAGGATACTTCTAAATAGCGATATTAAAGAAAGCAAGATATTTTGCCTTACTTGATGACTTAACAAGGAACTTTAATGCAAGACAAACATCATTATAATGAAGCTTTACGAAAAGGAAAAGCTACTGCTGCAGGAGAGCCAGCTAACAACGAAAAGTGCATATTATTATTTATATTTTTAATAGTTGGTATTAACTGAGGTTATGTTACTGTCAGACTACTCGCCTCGCACCATGACAAACCGGGTTCAATTTCTAGCGAGGCCAGGCCCGGGTTTTCGATTGTAAGAAACATGGCAGATGTTGCCATTGGTCAGTGGTTAGTGTCGGGGTACTTTCGATACCCCCAACCATTGCATTCCGTGGATGCTCCATCTTTACCACGATCAGTGCTGAAGACCTTAGTTATTAAGTTTCGCTTATATCTCTCACATCAGTTGGTGAACGGAAGATAGTGTTTCACATACATATTTCACACCTACACTGAATTGTTACATGACCTATATAACATGTTGTGCAAGGTTTATAAACCTCGATAGTTAAGAAAAATTCCCAAATTTATCATTTTCGTTCTCAATTAACTTTAATTTTGTGATTGTCAAGTATGCCACGTGCATATGTAATGTAGCTATGCCGCGAAAAAATAGTTTTATACATATACATATGTACCTCACAAAAGATTCCCGATAATGTTTAAACTTGCTGCTTGAATTACGATTATATTCGGAACCATAATTTTTGTGAGAGTTTTTTCTTTTTTAAAACTCTGAAACCCTCAGCTAGGAATAAATCTTTCTATCAGCGACATAAAGCAGTTTCCTTGTTTAATGCTAATAATTTAAACCCCGATATTAAACGTTTAGTGAGATAATAATAAGAAAAAATGCTAAGGATAAAATGTACTGTGTGTAAAAGTATTTATATATTTACGGTAAAAATGGCATGTAACTGCAATGTATTGCTTTTAGTCAAACTATAATTTTGATGCTTCATATTCATGTAACAGCATATTTTGAACAAAATCAGCATGTTTCCACCTGTACTTCGCTGTGAATTCCAAAGATATTTAGCGCAACAAAGTAATAAGAGTTGGTTACTTTTCTTACGTGGGGACTTGCCTAACCGAATAAGTCAAGTAAACGTATATTTTGAACAAGGTGCGACTTGCGCCGAGACAAATGAACACTGCTACTTTACTTAGTCAGTCTGGTTGTGAGAGGTTGCCACTACTTGGCAGCTCTCTCTAGCTTACTTCTCAAACGCTGGCCGGGAGTTGGTCTACAGAGCGTATGCATGTCTGCTACGATACTGAGCCAAACAATTGTGTATGCAATTTGGAAAACTATGGGCTATCCACGGTAAAGTGAGTACTTTTGAGGCCCTAGTTAATTTTTTCCTTTCAGCCATTTTTTTTATCCTTACACCACATTTTAAAATAAAAACTGCCATGTAAGTAATAAACACAGTGTATATGTTTCACCGGACTCGAAAGTTGACGTCTACGGCTACAATAAAATATATTTATTGACTATTATTCCAAATGAGAGGTCTTCAAAAGGTGCTCACTTTACCATCACTGGCCTCTAGCAGAACAATTTTCGTGCAAACGTCCTAGTAACTGTACGTATAAAGTTATATCATTTCGAAATACTTTCGTTTTTAGCACCCCGATTTTACCGAGGAGGTACCTACATCATGTGCAGTTTACAACGTAGCAAAGTAATGTTTTCGGCTATTTTGTACATTGGTTTCATCGTCAACATCGCTTTTATTTTTTAAAAAAATGGTAGTTAACTTAAGCGCCTTCAGACGGATGTACCATGTCTACTGCACATCCATATTTTAAAACGGTCCACTTATTCATCTACTATCATAGGTCCGGCTAGAATGGTTGAAAAATGCTGGGTGAAAATGCGCATGTACAGTAGTGATGGCTGCCAACAAAAAAAAAAATCTCAATAACATCGGCAAGGTTATTTTACAGACATTCTTACTATAACGCAAAAAAAAACAGTTAATATTTACGAAGAAATTACAGTTTTTATAGTACTGAAACATTTCTGCTCATGCTGCTACTAATACTAATCTGGTCTCAAACTAGAAAGAAGTTTTCCTTCAAATCACGGCTGGAGAAAATGTCTCTCGAACACTTAGCGTTATACCGAAAATTAAATGAAAAAATTGCCATAGTTGAGAGATTAATTTGTGCGGATCTGTTGAATTTCAGTACTAATTTTAACTAGACTGCAGCCCGATAAATTAAAAATTTTCAATCTCAGTATAATTCTATTGTGAAAGATTTTCCAGTTAATCTAGTAAATAACGTAGTTTTCACTACAAACTTTCATAAATGAATCAGAATAACTTAATTATTCTTCAAAACATTTTTTCCCAAAATTTCTGTTTAGTTGTTGTCGAAATCCAATGTTCGTATTAAATATTATTCCGATAACTGCTTGTTGTGTCCACAGTATTGCGTTTGCCAGAACGTACAGTGAAATTAGACTGTAGTTAAAATTCATTTAAAAAGAACATGTAAATTAATAATTTAATTGTAGTTTTATTGAATATATTAACACATAGGTCCCTGTGTTTATTAGTTCAGAAATTGTTGCATTTGCTATTGAACCTTAGACTTCACTCGAATTAATACAAACTATCTTATGAATTAAAAAAAAAAAAGATTCCAAATAATATCAGTTTGGTTAGTGTATATTTATTATTTACAAATGAAAAGTTTATTTTCAATTTGAAAATGCGGCGACCACTACCCGATTTCAGTTCAGAATTGCACTGAAATGAAACAGCTTTGTTAATTACAGTCCGGAAAGTTGAATTTTTGGTTTTATCNCCAATGGCCAAAATCTCCACATCTTAGTGCCAGATGGAAAGACTTACAACATTGTGTACAGTAGCATCCTAAAACAGTGCTCTGTTCTGTGTTTATGGTCAGTGTCTGTTTCCTAACAAATACCGTTATTTCTCCCTATAAGTTTGTTACTATAACCACGCAAGCAAAGCCGCAGGTAAAAGCTAGTGTGTGTGTGTGTATATGTATATATATATACATACATTTATTAACAGGCGCAGAACAAGGCAACAAAGGCACTTTTCACGGTGCTGTCAATTACGTGTGGCTACAGAGCAAGCATGACAGTGGACATATTCAGCATCGATTCTTCGTAAAAGACTTCAACTCGACAAAACGATCGGAACGGAGGACAGACGTTTTGGGTAACGAAATGTAATGTGTAAACGCACACTAACGGGATTTTGTCACCCCATCCTCTGTCCGGTGTTGTTAGTGTGTAGTTGTCTGCTGGTTCTATAGTCAGCAACATATCTACCAAACCAAGCCGTTCGGTTCTTAAGATAATTTGAAAATTTCTTTCGGCGATAGTGACTAAATTAGTGGAAAAATGTCCATGATGTTAAAAGTACACAACTACATTCCGAACTTGGCAAACTTGCTAAAACACCTATCTTTTACGGTGTTCATAATCTTTTACTTCGCACAGACATGCATTTAGTACAGTCTCTAGTTAGACATCGGGTACACGTATCCTTGACACCTAACAACATCAGACTGGAAGAAGAGCTGTTAAATCATTCCAATTTGCCTTGATGAATCGCGATATATAGTCCTATCCAATCTGATGACATAAAACAACAGAATAGAATCGGAACGTGTGATGCAATCATTATATTCCGACGAAATCGGGTTTGTATCGTATTGCAACGGGATCAGGTATAATAATAGACACGTACGGAGGACGTGGCTTCATAGAGGTNGCAGCTGACATTATGGCAAGGGCGACTGTTAGTTACGTGTCCAGCACCTGTCCGGGGATTGTGCAGGGCTCACTGACAGCCCATCGATATGTACAAGATATCATCCAGCCGTATATTCTGCCATTTCTCCAGCGCACATCAAATGACGTTCTGCAGCGCAACACTGCTCGACTGCTTTCGGCAGCATTCGGAGGTATGACATCGTCTCTGGTCACGAGTAATCGTCAACAGGAAGGGAGGAACAGTACCCTTGCTGCTTGTGCTATCTTGTTTGTACCATGGTTTGACAAGCTCTCGCTGAGATAAAGGTTTGTTTGAGGTGACAGTTTATTTGTTGGTACGTTGGCTGTCAAATTTGGTTGGCCAAACACACAAGTTTCGTCAACTCAATGGAATATTTTATTAGATGAACAAAATCATTTTTGCTGCTTTCAAAGTTTTATTTGCCCAACGAAATTTTTTTTGGACAATGGAAATTGGTTTGCTATACACAAAGAAAATTTTTTTGGCTGAAACAAAAATTTTTGTCAGTGTACCAGGAACAAACACCTTAAATTGGGCATCAGGTTACCGCAACTTTCACAGTTACAGCAGGTGTAGAACCAGCAGAGGCGATGTCTGCATCAGCACCCGAATCCTGCAACAAACCTTGCCGGTCTCCATATGCAGTTTATATAAAATTGAACGACTGTGTTTCAAGACTACATATGGCACCCGTTTGCCGCCCTGCATCATCTAGTCATCGCCATTTTGAACTCCACAAGAGGTCAAGCATTGCTTTGTACCCTGCGAGAATCTCCCTGATCCGGTTGTGCAGATACATTCGCACCAAGTGTTCATGCATGATTTTTCTACTATTACACTCTAAATTCGAATCAGAGGAAAATCACTGATTTACAGTGACATTTAACTACTAGAAGTGAAAATGTCTCTACTTAGAATCAGTGGGATACCACTGGTTGCTCCAGTGGAATATTTTCACCAGTTGAATAAGTGACAACCAACCGCGTAAGGTAAATTAAATAATGTTTTTACTGAATATAGCCCAATAATTACCAGAAATAAACATATTTCCATCAGTAACTGTTTATTTTGTGCGTTTAAAGCAATAAAAAATAATAACATTTTCTAGGACTTCAACCCACACTAAACCGCTTGTGCACCCGTTACCTTACTAATCAAACTACCAAGTCATCGATGAACCGCAAAGGGAAAAATATATTGATTATATTTCTTTATCGAATATATGTAATATTAAATTGTATGCCTTTTTTCTTTTCGTTTTTAGTTTCATTGGTAACATTAGGACTGTTAAAACAAATATTACTTATGAATGCACTCTCTTCATATAGCGGTTTAAACCTTCAAAATGAGCGCATTTATGATTGCCTGAAAACGAAATAAAAGACGTAAAAACGAAATGAAAATTTGAATGCTCATGTTGCCTCGTAAAATAGTATTATAAAAACAAAAATCACATTAACAATATTTTGATTTGTATTTGTAGTTTACGAGATATTTCATTTGATACGATATGCTTATCTGATTCATCAGTAAAAAAAACCACTCACTAAACAACAGCTAATGAAATGGTCAATGAATCAGTGGAAAATATCACTGAAACAATAAGTGAAGGATAATGTAATTTTTCACTAATTCTTAAGTTAAACTGATTAAAGTGACTGTTGAATAATCCAGACGGTGTTAACTGATTTAAACAGTGAAGTTCTCATTGATTCAGATTTAGAGCGTACGTAATTAAAATTTGTCCTATAACTCTAGCATTAAGTTTCATGATGTTTCTGTATCTTATTAAGTGTCTTTCATTTTATCTGTCTAGTAGCGTAATTCTACAACATCGTACTGTTACTTTTATAGAGGTTATAAGCAAAACTCTGCCAAATTCTTGAGATTAATTAAACCACGAAGGTTCGAAAATACCTATAACTTACGTTTGAGGCTTTGGGAAAATATTCGAGAGAAACAATTTTTCTTTAAATTTACTTTAAAAATCAAATTAACAAATTGGTTAAAAACATTTCTCAAATTCGTTTTTTTTAACTACTGGAGATATTTTGCTTTGTCTTCCTGAGCTGTAAGCAACGTGAAGTGTTTGGATATTTTCAGTTCTGCATTTTAAGGAGCTGTAATGACGGCATTATATGTGCACTAAATATGTTAATTTTGAATGCTGGCCGTATTGTATGTTTTCTATTATGTCATTCAAGTCGTAACATTTTATAGTGTCTGTCATTTTAAAAATTTCCTGTGAAATTGCAAACTAAGTGACTCTCTTGCTTTGTATTATATATAGGTAATATTGTTGATTAGTCATAAATTTTTGCCGTTTGGTCATGCATTGTGTCAAATTTATATTAAATTTTTATTCAACAATTTATTTTTATTTAATAAAAATATATTTTCAAAATCATTTCATTTACGCAAGAAACTAAAAAATATGATTTGAACATACTACTGATTAATTGAATATCGCTGTAGGTTAACTTCCTTTCTTTAGATTTTTAAATAATTGTTCTAATTTTCTCAAAAAGTTATTATTTTTCTTTCTTCTTCTTGATGAAATACTATCGACGACGTAGCAATTTTATTCCACTCAAACTTCACGAGGGAAGTGAAATTGCTAAGAAACAAAGAACAATTACAACAGCGCAACAGTCAATTAGATATAAAAGAAACGAAACTTTAAAAGCACATAAAACTTGTAATACATTTATTTATGATCTTATTCCCAGAGCATTAAATTGTGACAACAACAATACATCTGTTAAATGATCACAATCCCAGAGCATAGCGTTGTGGCAGAACTTTTCAGATCAGTCGTACATCCGGGGTAGGTCCTCAGTCATCATCTCCGTCTGAAACACATAAAGAAGGAAATGTTAGATTGTCATCACCTCGACTCATTGTTGGCCTAATTTTATCTGGGAAGGATTGGGTTGATAAAATAATTAAGTAAATAAATCCAAGCAGAACAAATAATACCAAGTATTTAAAGGAGAAATCCACTATTAATGTATCGTTCACTATATAGCAAGAAATTTGTTTCTCTACCAAAAGGTTTTTTTAAAACCTGATTATATTAGATTTTATATCTCCTTACACATATGTAGGTATTCACTAGCACATATTGACATTAAGTAGCATAAATACGATTATTCAAAATGCTCATAATTATTATTATTTTTACTATCTAGTACGTTTTGCAAAGTGTAAATGCATGGCCGTGAAGTTAAAGGAGTGTACTTACAGAACATAAAACATTGGCTCAAAACCTCCCAGCAGTACTTAAAAAAAAAAAAAAATTCTCAATCATTCAGTATATTTGATAGATTTTCTCAAATATACGGTTTCTTAAATAAAACACATTTTATGCGTTGGTGTAAAAAGTTTGTTAGAAGGAGTACCACTTTAAATATGATAACCTAGAAAAGTAAGCTTTAATCATGAGTTTATCTACAAGAATCGAGAGTCTTATGGTAATGTATAGTACGTAGTTTAAGGTTTGCTGAAATTGTTTTCCTTATATCGTTTTAAGCGAAAATGTTACGGTATACTATATGCATTTTCATAAAAGGATAAGATTACTGTAATTAAATATTCTTCTTCGTTTATACTCTAAATATCTATTACTAAATATGAAACTCGAACAGTGCAAAAATATACGCGAGTACTTTTCTAATAACAGCATTTGTTGTTTGCAAAATATCTTCAATGACTCATTTATGATGAGCCAATTTGAACTACCAGCTGAAATTCTTCTCGAGCTTTAGGCGTACACGGGGTAATGTAACACCTATTCTTTCTGTGATAAAATTTTTCTTGGAACAACATGTATCCTCCTCTGGCCATTCACGGATACACTGCTGTTAAATGGATGGATTGTTCAATTATCTAAGATAAAGCAGAGTATAAGCAATGAAATGCGTGTGTGTAGATAATGTGGCTCTATGGTCTTTTCCGAAAATTTTAAAAACACAGCTGAGGATCGCAGTTGGTACATCGGCCAGAGCGCTCTTTTCCCACCAAAGCAAACCGGGTTCGATTCCCGGCGGGGTTGCTCCCCGGATTGTTGTACGTGGGAATCGTGGCGGACGATGCCTCTAGTCGACGAGTTTCCTCAGTGATCTCCCGTTCCCCCCGGGCATTAATAGCAGCGTTGCTCCATTCTCTCCTCGCTTCACCCTCATAGGCTCCCGTTGTTAAGAGCATCTCCACTCCACTTAAAAAAACAGGTGAGTTGAGAGCTTAAGAAGACTCTTAACAACAAAGTTTTGAGAGCCGATATGGGTGAAATGAGGTGAAAATGAACAGCGCCGGAATGCAAGTGCAGGGGAAACAGGATATCCCCGAGAAAACCGTCGACCAACGGCATCGTCCGGCATTAATCCGACTTGCAAAAATCCGGTAGTGTCCCAGCCGGGCATTGAACCCTGTTCGCCTGGACGAGAGGTGAGCAGTCTAACCAATCAGCCACCACGGCGACCTTAAAGGTAGATTGTACTTTATACATATAATACATTTTCATGGAACTAACAGATATTGGTCAGCTGTAACTGACAAACTGAGTTGTCAGTCACAATCAAGGTACCGGCTCAGTTCCTGCCTAAACTTCACAACTAAAGTTCCTTGCGCTCTAGCATTCGAATCACTGGCATTAATATAAGAGGATTCACTGAGCGGACCAAAAATTCATTTAGTGGATGGCCGGAAATCTTGCAAAGAATTTTAAGCACTCATGTTTTCAGCGTTTTTAGGCAGCGGTATGAAATCCATTAACATTTTCGATGTGCAAAAATTGTGACTGATATAGCTTGTCCGCCGTTAAATAAGCATTTTTAAAAATCAACCTTGATGAATTTATTTTGCCCCAAATGCATACATATTAACAGACATACAATTTGGCTTTACTCTCAGTTAAGTTGACAACGTCGTAGAGTATGTAGTGCAATATCTTTACGACTTATTAAAAGAATATTTGTATAGACACTGAAATCATTTCGTTTTGTTAATGTTTAATATCTGCACGTAAGACGAAGTTTAGTTATACTAGTAACATATTTAAGTTTCTAAATCTGTTATTATTTCGCTGGATTGGCGCATGAACAAAACGTTCGAGACTAAGGTAATCTTATTTTTCACACATTGCGGAAGGATACAAAATTGTAAAATGTAGATTTTGCGCAGGGTTTTTAAATAAGCTTAAATTAACAGTGAACAGCTTTTAATCATATTTATTTAAACAGTGTAAACTGACCGACCAAGTTTGATGCACTACTACAATTTCGAGGGAGAGCTTCATTTCGAAGTGGTGAACTAATGTAGCTTTTACTCAAGTTTGATTTAAACTGGTTCCAGAGATTAAGTCTGCAAGTCTAAAATAATAACATCGCTTTTTGGGAATTAAGTGACTGCTCTATAAAACTTTTATTTACGGGATCTTCAATGCGTCAAAATAAATAAATAAATAAATTAAGTGTTTTACTATGTAGAAAGAAACATATCATTGGACCACTGTCAAGTTGGCATTTTATTGGAGACAGCTGGCAAGTAATAGACTTTGCAGTCCTGTAAAGTAAAGACTAGCAGGTCTACGGTAAGTGGGGGTAAAGAGCCCTACATATATGCCGTTCCTGCAGTACTGGATATTGGCAACTATTTCTTTAATGTACGTAAATATGTGGGGTGTTATAAAGCTAAACTTGGAGTGTCGCGTGGTATATTTACCTGACCACCTGGGTTGCTGGCAGGTGCGCCCACAGCCGTTGAAGCAGCACTTGAGGCGGCCGCGGCAGTCGTAGTCGTTCCTGCAGGCCTCGATGCAGGGGCCCGGTCCCTGGTGATAGGGGCACCTGCCCGGCTTNCGCGGCAGTCGTAGTCGTTCCTGCAGGCCTCGATGCAGGGGCCCGGTCCCTGGTGATAGGGGCACCTGCCCGGCTTCTCTCGCAGAACATCGGCTTCCGCCCACGGTGCCAGGACGGCCACCAGCACCACCATGATGAGCACGAGCTTGCAGGACATTGTGCAGAGTGAAGTGCTGTACGGAGTGTCCGGACAGGCTTATATACCGCGCCGTCGTCCTGATAGGACACGGCCATCACGCTGGGCAGCGATAAAGGCGAGACGCCACTCGCCCTCCAGTTTCCCAGCGCCTCTTNTGATAGGACACGGCCATCACGCTGGGCAGCGATAAAGGCGAGACGCCACTCGCCCTCCAGTTTCCCAGCGCCTCTTAGCGTGAATGTTACATGGTTGGGGAAGCGGGAAAGGAGTGCAGAGATTTGAACGGCTCTTCAAACCGAGGGCTTCAGATCCGGTAGTGGCGAAGCAAGGTGAGAATGGAGCGGGGCCGGAATGCATGAACGAGGGAAATTGGAGATCTCCTGATAAAACCCGCGGGCCAGCGGCATTGTCCGGTACAATTCCCTCGTGCGAATATCCGCGAGCGAACTCATCGGGAATCGAACCCGGTTCACCCTGGTGGGAGGCGAGCGCCTTAGCCCCCACTCCACCTTGAATCCAGGGGGGAGGGGGGATAGGGTGATTGGAACTAGTTCTGCATTACATACACTTTACATACACATATAAAAAAATGATACTATTAAACGCGTACTAATGTGATCTACGAACATTTAGGCGAGAATATTTCGGAGCAATCCAACACAACTTAAAACAGCTTTTCCATTAAATGTACGGGTCAGAAACATACAGAAATACTCGAAGGACCTGCGTGAACCATTTGCCACGGTTACCATTTTAAGTCTGATGGCATCGCGCAGCTCGGCGAGAACACTGCACGCCAAATATGAGTCTTGTGCTTGGCGGCTATGGGGCATTTGATGTGCGTAGCACTTAAATCCTTATCGCTCTCGCACTTTTCTGCCTCAAACGCCGAAAGCAGCTCCAGGTAGACAGGCGCCTTAACAGCCGAAGTTTCCAACGCCGATGAGGGAGAAGTGAAGTGGTAATGGAGCAGCGACGGAATGCAATGGTGATGATGGGGAAACTGGAACACTGTGAGGAAACCCGCAGCTCAGAGCTAATGTCCACCATGTTCTCTCAGTTAAAATTAGGTTCTTCGTAGTGGGAGTTCGAGTGATTTGGCTACTATCGCATTACTGCCCCATGAAGGAAAAATTAAAAAATGTTAAGTAGAGTGTGTCATTAAAAAGTTTCCTGATTTTAGAGAGGTATCTTTCGAAGCATCCTCGACAAAGACATCACTTATGTATGGGAAGGTTTGCTTGGGGATGCGTCGCATTTGCATGTAAGTAAAGGTTTCTTCGTAATTCGTTCTCCGATTAGTCTCCCGACATAAACCAGGGATGTTAGACAACAATAATGGAAAACTAAGTATTTGTTAAAATATAGCAGCTCCCAATTTTCTTTCATACATTTAGTGCAGCAATTTCTAGCTTTTAAACCAGTAACAACTTACCGAAATCGGGTGATTTTATTTTCTAGATACTCGGTTACTACCATAAGTAAATTAATAAGTATTGTCTTTCAAAATTTCTAAGCGCAGTTTTTTACATATTGGCCTGAGCGAAGGTCACCAAAAATATCTGTTGTTAATTATTTTTGTGATGGTAAGTAAAGGCTTATTAAACAATATGCTTATGGACCTGTAACAGCCTCTATAATCTGTTTGTGTTTAATTGAGCATTTTTGAAAGCTCTCTGTAGGATATACTTTTATTTCTCATTTTGTATCCTTCCTCTAAATGTGAAATTAAGTTTGCCATGGGCATAATTACTTTATTCATGCGCTATATAAGTGAAACCGTGGAATTGACAGGAATTTTAATTTTATATTAGTATGCAAATTTGTACACTAGTATGCACAAATCCTTTTAGAAGTAAAAAAAAAAATATATTGTCTGACAGTGTTTACAGTTGAGCACCAAAGACCGTATCGGCGTTTTATTCTATGAAGAATATACGTGGTATTGTAACACAATTATTACATCTCACAGCCAAGGCCACATTCACAATGAATGCGAAGTACACAGTGAAACAGACAGTCACACTTCACGATGGTCAAGGTGACACGCTGTTCACAGCAATAGTCAAACGGGCAGAAACATGTTTGTTCACTGTAATACGTTTCCAATTTCTCGAATTTGTTGTGTTAATAATGCGAATAGGACACATGTGTATGACATACTTTTCTCCAAATGATTTAGGGTATAAGCCCTATAACTGGCGGTAACTTCTTGTGAATTATCATCTATATGTAGAGACTTGAAAAATTCGCGAGTTCAACGACCTGTAGCCTATACTCCNTAATAATGCGAATAGGACACATGTGTATGACATACTTTTCTCCAAATGATTTAGGGTATAAGCCCTATAACTGGCTGTAACTTCTTGTGAATTATCATCTATATGTAGAGACTTGAAAAATTCGCGAGTTCAACGACCTGTAGCCTATACTCCATTATCGTATGTAAAATCATGCAAATATCACTGTTCATTGGTCGCTTGTTGTATTAGCGGAATACGGTGATTCGATCTGAATTTTACTGTGCATTTATTATTAGCTCAGAATTGTCCAGGAGGTGTAAACTAACGGGCGGACCAATAGCATTAGCAATACAAACGTACGAGGTTTCGAATTCTAGCTTGTCCCGAAATGGAAACAGGAATTTTTCAGGTCTCTATCTATATGCAATTATGAACAGTAATGTTTTTAAAGGCCTGTTTCGAATATGCTCCGCAGCTTAACATATTAATATTATACAGTAGTCTATACAATTTTCGTATGTCACTTTCATATGCCTACTGCTGTAATTCATGTACGTATTAGACAATCTTTACTTTCGAGAAGAATCAGTAATGAACTTCTACGGGCCTTTTTAAATTTCGTGAACCACGTTAGTCTTACTTAGTTAATTCAGTCATGTTATTTTATTGTTGCCTTATCGGCGATGGTGCCGTTAGAACACCGGTCTCCCACCGTGAAGAACTGTTTCGATTCCAGGCTGACTTGATTATGGATCTCGTAGGTGGAAAACATAGTGGACGTTGCCTACTTTGTGTGGATTTTCTCAGGCACTCGCTCCATTCACTCACAGCATCACTCCGCTTCACTATTTTGGTATCTCATATCACAAAATTTCTTCAGACAGCCGGTCACTTAAAGACCCCACGAAAAATGGAGGGTTCAGAGCGCAACTAGATCAAGTCCATGCAGTTAAGTTATTGAGAAACATGAGCTCTAAGTATACACTCTACTCCTTTTCCAGGTAACACACCGCCTACAGTTGCATTTATATTTCGCGTCTGAAATAAAGTATCACATTTATTTTACAATTATTACCAAAATACCTTTTACCAGTAATGATAAAGAACGGACTAGATCTAATTGTGCTCTGCGCCCTCCAAATAACTATTGCTTTTCAACGTAATCGCTGTCGGGCTCGCAGGCTAATAGAGACACTGCTTGCACATTAAACGAAGCCACTAAAGTCAACAAGTATTATTTCTTTTTCCCAGATGTATTTAAAAAAATTAACTGAATTTTTTTTTCTTTCATTGTTTAATGGTACCATTGGCGGCCATCTGTGGTCACAACTCAGAGCTATCTATTTTACTACGTTATGAAATAGAGAATGAACCATAAAATAATTTAAGCAATTTGAAGTTTATGTTGTAATTAAAACACGCATTAAACGTTGACGTCCATAGCAAATGCCTATGTATTACTTGTACAATATGTTGCCTAAGAAATTATATATTGTTTTTGGGAGATGTTGTGGAGGGCGAGGGGCGTGATGGTTTTGGGAGTTTGTGTGTGAGTGTTTGGGAATCCTCAGTAGTTTTCTATTATTGCTCTTGGGAATACTTGCGGTTGCCGCCTGTCCAGGTCACCAAACCGAGAACAGACGTTCAGTCGTATGGATACCATTAAAAATTGTTCAATATTTTTGAACGGTGTCTGCTTACGAGTAGCATTCAAGAACATTTTCACAACCGAATACAATTTTCCTTTTTCTATTCCCGTCTCTAATTTACAACTGTTTTTCCAGAATGGACTTTATTAACATAGTTTGCAACATTCGTTTATGCACGAATCCAACATGTTTTATAACAATTTTTACTTTTAGTGTTAAACGAATGAAGATGTTAACCGTGATTTTCACATACCTATGTTATGTTATATGTAAATCACATTTTCGGAACTTTCAAGTTTCTTGTTTACGATTTTGTGTAGTTTTGTTAAATGACCAATCGCTGTTCCACAAAACAAAGTTAACTTCAGTGACAACTGTCGTTAGTAGAGGCACCATACCACCACGCTCTCTCTGATTGGCCAAAGTTTCTACCTTGTAGGAAACCTTGCACGAAAAATTGCACAAGACCAATTACCGAAACGTCCATGGAAAAGGCCAGCAGCTGGTTAAGCTTTATTCTACTCAGGTTGGAAACAAAACGAGATGCCTTATGCGAGAGTTTGGCATAGGGAAGATTTCCGCCACAAGATTCGCTGGTGTTCCAAAGAGGTCGCCTTTGAGTTGGCGGTAAACGGAGGAATGCTGTCTGATGTGTACTTACTTGCATGTAACAGTTTGTTTGGCTTTAATTGTGATGTATTCTTACCAGTGCCAAAATATTATGTATTTACTTAATTTTGTAAGTATTATTCACGCCCTCCAACGCTGCTTACAAGAGTAGATAGTAAAAATCTATTGTATTTGATATTGAACTTACGTAAACAAGTTTGTTTAAGTAAAAAAAGTTAGGAATTTTAAGTCTAAGTAAAAAAATATGTCATCAAAAATTAATTTTTTTATTTGTTGTCACATTTAATAACAGTAATTGAAGTAATTGAAATCTGCTGTGACGACCGAATATTAAACTTGAGGTGATATTTCGTTAAATGTTCCACTTTAGCTAGTGAGAAGAAAAAGTTTATAATTTACGTACGTTCTTCAACAACAGAAATCACAAGATTTACGCAATGTTATTTATTTTGTAAAAATTGCAATTATCCCACTTGTTTACATGCAAAACGAAGAATATTCGGTACACCTGCTACTCCAGTGCTGCCTGGTGGTGAAACATTGTAGTTGCCAGACTATTAGCATTGAGCTTCCCAACTTAAGAAGAAGAATTCACAAGTCGGCTAAATATTTCGTAGCATAATCCATGTCAGAGGCCGTGCAGGCTTGCATGGAATATTCCAAGGGAACTTCCCTCGTGAAACACGGGCTTCCACTTGGCCTGCACAACTCTGCGTGTTTCCGCTGCATCTGAGAGCATAACGTCGCGGTCAGTGCCTCAGCGATGTGTATGCAGAGTCGACGCGACAGGCAGGCGCGATTGTGCGGGGCACGTAGAGACCACTGCGGCAGTGAGGCGTGACGCACGAGGATACCTCCTCCCCGGGGTTTGCACTGCACCACGTGGTCAGGGTCGTTCGCCCGTGCTGTTCACTTGCAGAGGCTCTGATGAGAGTACAGTACGAGAAATCAATGTAAAGAGCGTTGACCACGGAGAAATGTGCTTTTTTTTTCTACCAAATACTGTTTAACTTTCAAACATTATTTTCTTCGAAAAAGAACATTTTTGCACGCATAGTTTTTACATAAACACATGTCAAAAACACAATTTTATTATTTTGGAAATGTAAAAATAATAAAAACTTAAGTTATTTACAGAAATGAGATAAATCACATTGAAAAAATATGCCAAGAGCTACTTCAAAACGACCATAAAATTGTACAAAGAAATGTTTTTGGCATTAAAAAAAATTGCTGAAAATAAGGAAATTCTTGCATTTTTTTAATTTGTGGCTGCCCCTGAATTTTTTATCAAATAACTGTATCTATGCATACATTAAAATGAATTAAGACAAGATCTTTCAGATGGCTTTGTTAAATTTCCTGCAAATAGTTTGGTTTATTTTATTTGCACATTACAAAGAAAAGTAAAATTTTGATTTTAACGTGTCATTTTGTAAAACTTTGCGATCTAAAAAAAGAATATCCGAGGGAAAAAGAATATCATAGATAATGTCTACAAGCTGAAAAGTTTGCGATACAAATATGAAATAACAATTTTTTTTTGTGGCCAACGCCCTTAAACCTTTGTCACAAATTAATACATCGTTTTAGGCGTTGCAACAACAAATTTTTTTTTGTTCCGTACCGTACCAGAATCCGTGCGTGCAACACACTTGTCATATGGGACCAAATGAAAATGTGTTTGCGCTTCACCTTATTGGCAGCAGCTGTTTGTGAGACAACGGGATGTAGCCTTAACAACGAATGATACATCCAAAACGTGAGGAGATTTCCTCATTGCACACTGTTTTCCTTCTGAGTACAGTGCAGACCATTAAAAACACTTTCTGTGCAACATTCTATGTATTGGACACCGTGACTGGAAGGGTTATACAGTTCATTGGCATTGTCCACGATCCTGGACACGTTGCACATGAGCGAAAGTTATGCACAGTCTTACTAAGTACTCAGTACGTCGGAGTCTTCCTTGTGGCTAATCTGATTTCTGGAATTTTCTACACCTCTTTGACGTGATTGGTTAATGGAATTAGCGTCGAGCACGCAGCTCGGTGTTCATTGGCCACGAGGCCACAAGTATCGCGGGCGCTGAGATGAACCGACTCGGTCCTCAGAAGTTTTGAGACGTGCCAGGAGGTTGGGTTCGAACAAGCGGCACACGAGTGCGATACTTTGGCAATCGCGGCCCAGAAGACCTTTTCCTGCGAGAACTTCAAAGGGTCGAAGCTGCTACAGGACGTCGTCGGCCGAGACTCTATTACTTTCCTTTGTGTTACTCCATTCCGTGACGGTGGAAAACTCGAAATTATTTCCATGCAGATATTTCCAGCATTTACTTTTCTACTCTGGTCCACTCTCCTTTGACGGACAGGAAGGGTTGTTTCTGAGTATGCCATCGGTTAAATATTTTTAAAAACTCAGTTTCTCCCTTCTTAGCCGGAGGCTTCAGTGGCCAAATGCGTAAAAGATTTAGGATTTATGGGTTTGGGTCAAGTCTGGTTCAGTTGTTGAGATCTATTCCCAACGTTTCAGCATGTCTTGTCGCAGTCATCTTTTGCCATTTTCAAGGGATTGCTGAAACATATAATTCTGGCACATGTATGCATATATAAACATACACACACACACATACTCCTCTCTGCATCGACTAGTCACAGTTCACAGCTGTGATGTGGTTTGTGCGCACATTTAGCCAAACTAGTTGGCTTTTCTTTTGCCGGTCAAGGAGGTCCTTGTTTCTTATTGGTGCCCTTTGTCTGTGTTCTGTGCATCGAAACTAGTCAAGCTCGTGTATAGATTCTTATACCTGTTTTTGTTCTGATTTTTTTGAACTAGACATTTCAAATTATGCTTAGTTTACATCCATATTGGCCGCTAAAATTAGTGAGATGCTTTCTCGTCACTTTAATAATATTTTGCATAAAAACTATTTATTAGTGGGCGTCACTAACACACCTATTTTCTCCTTGTTTTGTTCATATAAATAATAAATGAGATGTCATAATTTAATAAATTAAATATAACTAAAAGTTACATTTAACACTATCAATGTGATGGTCGTATAACATAAGGGGGAACAATCTATTAATATTCTCTCAGTTTTAAAATCTCATACATCTACCTTTTAATCTAATTCTTTCGTTTGATAATCAGGCAACAAAAATGAAATATGTGTCTCTAGCGCTATCGTCCGTCCGAATAAAATGGCTCAACTATAAAGTAAGTTACCGAGCATGATGAACATACAAACACTAGCCGCAAGTAGATATGGCTTCTGCCTTAGGAAATAGCTCCGAGTTTCTGGCAGCACTGCATCAACCCCATCTTCAACAGCCTATTAAGCATATTCTCAGCGGGCCATTAACACATACTCGTCGGGACAGATGACGAACGTGTGTTAACGGCCGGCTGTGTTCGTCACAAGGCGAGCCCTCCTTGGCTTAGCCTAATAATGACTATGCTGCAAGGAACCAGATGACTTCGTGTATATTTGGCTACCACCCTTGTGTATTGTCTTGGGTGTTTGCAACGAATCCCAGGTATGCACAGATACTTCTAATACCTTTAGTGCTTCAACATTCTCATTGATAGTTGACAATAATTGCACTAATTTATAACAATTCCCAGTGACTGGTTGTGCACTGACCAACGCTTCTATGTGGTGATTAACAATTAATCGCTTATTATTGTAGCACCTTTGGGGGAGCTTCCAAAGTTTTCCTCAGTGAGGGGCAAGGACTGGACTATAGACAGGGGTTACCGAGATAATGATGTATATAATATGATAACCGCTCCACACTCGTCAACTGTGGGTTTTTACAACCAGGGCCTCAAAGAGATTAGCAAATTTTTGCCACGATTTGATTTCCCCACTAAAACTGGGCAACTTGACGGTTGGTGATGGAACCCTAGGATTACGTCACATGCCTGCTGCCGTTTCAGCTCCGGTGCCGGGTGCCAGTTTATCCCCATTTGAAGTACATTATGCCCGACTTCCCTATATAACACTACTCTTATTAATTTTGTTCTTACTGGGATGTATACGTTGACTGTCAAGTGCGTGAAGATTTATTATTGGTTGAATAACTGCGATTTGTAATTGTTCGCCAACATAAGTATTTGTATGGTGATCCACGCAGATTTTATTCCCCCCCCCCCTTTTTTTATATTAATGTTATAATCTATGACTTGGGCCACGTAACTCAAAGGCTGTTTTCTTTTAAAAAGCGGCGCGACACTAATCACATGTCTGAATTGAGGAATACTGAATAATTTCCGGATGTATCTGTTTTTGCATCAGTTAATTTATGATAAACAAGGAGTACGTCGGCATATTACTGCTTCACTTAAGCCTATGTAAGTTAAATTAATGCTTCGTTGATGATTTCTCTTCTATAAGTAATGGCAAAGCTTCTACTGAAATTTATGGAATGCACGTCTTTTCTGATACTTTAATATCTTCGCCTTCTTTGAAGATCCTGTTTGCTACTTTCAAACTACTTTATACTTGCTGCATCACTTTATTTACTTTTCTTCTCAAATAATTTGACGAATTTTTGGTTACTTCTGGAGTAGATAAAATATCTGATAAACATTTTATAACTTTTTAGTTTGCTCGTTATCTGCCTCAATATTTGTTTTCATTGGGCGATTTCTTATTTTGTCGCAGGGAAGAGTAACATTCACACTTGTACCTGGACTCGATATAATTAAAAAAAAAAAAAAAAAAACCTTGGTGTCCAGCCTAAAAATGTATTTCCCTAATTCTCTTTTCGTTGGCATAAAATACATATATGTATAAAAAGGAATGAAAGCAGTATAGATAATACCTATCATTGATTTATAATAGTAATAATTTAAATTTACTGAAGGATCCGGAACTAATCTAACGGGATATGTTTGTAAGGAGGATCTTGGACTCTTTGACAGCGGAGACTGCTACATAAAAATCCTGATTAAAAATTTTTCATGAACCTCTTCATAATAAAGTAAAAAGATATAAAGTGACTTAGATAAATAAATAAATTAACAAATAAAAGGGCGGGATATCTGCACAATTTTCTTTTTCTGACCCTAGTGTGTTTGTGTGGAGGAGAGGGGGATACACATTCTACAGCTTGGGTCCGTTCTTGATATAAATGAAATGGAATCATATATAAGGAAGTAAGTTCTAAACAAAGATGATGTCTTACTGTCTTCACCAAAAGCGCTAAAACAGATCTTCACACCACACTTGTCAATGCCAGGTTGGTTGTCTTTCTACATGGCTTACAGCAAACAAATGTGTTGGATAACCATTGGTCCAGTATGGGACAAAATGGGATTCATGCAGAGCCCTCGAGGGAATCTTCTGCCCAGCCAGTGTTCATACGTGTCTGGAATTAACTTGGATTTTCCAACTTTAAAGATCTTTATAGCCTTAAAGGACACGGAAGAGTGGCCACATCCTGTGCAGTTGGATTCAACAATTTAGTTGGTATATTGTGTAACAAATAGCTTCGTGACAATCTGTGGCGTTAATTATAAAAAAAACACGCAAATATAAAAAAAAATAATTAATTAAGTAATATTGAAGGCTGTAAATTATTTTGTGATGTTTCATCAAAACCTTGAAGAGGAATAGTGACGTATTTGGTTCTCCGATGATTCCTGCTTCAATATTAATAAGTGATGGTCGTTCAATGTTAGGCGCCACAGTGGGCAACACAGCGCCCTTGCAATGATTCGTGAACCCCGTACGTACTGGACATGAGGAGATAGGACCGGTATTTCCGACCATGTCTCATGGTTGTCGAAGGCAAGGAGACTGTACAGTATATGCCAGTATAGCTCTGCGGACCCATTTTCTACCACTTTTGCACAGCATAACCAACGCTCTCATGAAGCAAGATAATGCTCGTTCCCATACATCCTGCATAGCCCAACCGGCTCTGAAATATGTGGACACCATTCCTTGACCTGCCAGGTCTTCAGATTTGACCTCTATTGAACACGTATGGGATATGATGGGGCGAAGTTTGCACCACCGTCAGCCACCTGCCCAGACACCGGCTGATCTACGAGTGCAGTTGTAGGAAGCATGGAGGCATGTGCCCCAGGACATCCTCCACCACCTGTTTTATTGAAAGCCTCTCGAATAATTCATTACAACTCAATTCTCAGAAGAATACTGGCACAAACACAACATCAAAGGTTGTGCCATTTGTAGGAACTCGCTTGCTTTTAACCATGTTTTTTTTTTACTTTGTGTTCTCTTTGAATAGTTTCGGTTTTCATGGCAAAGTAGCTTGTTTTATTTTCCAGCACTAATCTTTCTTAATTGCCTATTTTTATGTAAAAGCAAGGCTAGATAATGCTTTCGTCACTGTTTATGTAATTTTGCTTATTTAACCAGGAATGTTCCAAGATTTCATTACTTTGTCACTCTGAAATATATCAGTGACCAGTACTCTGATCAGGTAAATCTGATGTGTCAACCAGTTGAAATACTTTTGGTAAAATAATAGGAATGACAAATGTTATAATGAAATATCCTGTATTCGGTTTGTAAATTTCATATTTAAATTATTCTCTGTCAATGTAATTTTATAAAGTATTCACGGTATTAATGTAAATTATCGCTTAATGAAAAGTATTGTATCTCTGGTTTTGTGTCAAACGACTTGATATCCGCGATAGTCACTGGTCTTTTCTGAATACACACTACGGCTTTCTTTTTGATTTCTATCCGTTATAGAGTGACAAAAATTTGGTTAGCTCCAGCTAGCTGGGTTACACCGATGCTGGCGTTGGAAAGGGAGATATCGCTCGCGAAGATAGGCAACATCTCAGGAAAGAACAACAGCCTTCGTTCCACCATTTTCGGCATGAGCATGAATCTTTGAACTATACAGCAATAAAGTCGCCGTTTTTCAATAAAATTCCTTTTGGACTGAATCAATCATTATAAAAAAAAGAATGTAACCTCAAAATGTTTTCAACAGCTTGGCATATTTTGTAAATCTGAATTTTTTTTTGCGGGTTCCTAACAATTTAACAATAATTTCTTTAATAAAAAAATGTTGTATTTTATAACAACAGTTCGTTGTTGTTGAAGTACCTAAGATATTGTATATCAAACCTTTGTTAATGTTGTTATACACTTAGAATATTTTTTTCATTGTTATATGTTAATTCACTTCCATTAAAACTCATTTTGGTCCCACGAATGTAAGTTCTACTTTCTTTATCAACCACCTTGCTTTTTACTCTAAATCACATTTTGCTTTATTGCTGTATATAATTATTTTGATTATGCATGTACACAACCACATCCTTCAGAGCTTCCCCTCCCGCATATCTCGTGAATGGCCTTAGGCTTGGCGGTGCACTGAACCCCGGTATCCCACTGTGTTTGGAGTTTCTGCACCAGGGTCATATATGAGAGGCAACAAAGGCACTGTCCACGGTGCTATCTATTACGTGTGGCCACAGAGGAACCATGACAATGGACTTCTTCATCGTATATTGCCGCTGGCATCGATTCATCGTGAAAGACTTCAACTTCAAATTCAACAACAGACGTTTTGGGTAACGAAATTTAATGTGTAAAAGCACGCTACCAGGATTTTGTCATCCCATTCACCGTCCGGAGTTGTCAGTGTGTAGTTGTCTGCTGGTTATATAGTCAGCAACATGTCTCCCAAACCAAGCCGTTCGGTTCTTAAGATAATTTGAAAATTTGATTTGGCAATAGTGACTAAATTAGTGGAAAAATTTCCAAGATGTTAAAAGTACACATCTGCATTCCGAACTTGACAAACTTGCTAAAACTCATTACTTTTACGGCGTTCGTAATCTTTTACTTCGCACAGATATGAATTTGGTACAGTCTTTAGTACTTGATTCCTCGACACCTAACAGCATAAGACTGGAAAAAGAACTGTTAAATCATTCCTATTTGCTTTGGAAAAATCACGATATATAGTGTCCTATCCAATCTAGTGTCATAAAACATCAGAATAGAATCGGAACGTGTGCTGTAATCGTTATATTCCCACGAAATCAGGTTTGTATCGGATACCGACAATATAATCGGCTCGTGTAGGACGGGATCAGGTATAATGATGGACACGTGTGGAGGACGTGGCTTCATAGAGGTCGGCATGACCCTAAGGTGCATATTGGTAAACGTCTTGCGGCCTCTGCAGCTGACATTATGGCAAGGGCGACTGTTAGTTACGTGTCCAGCACCTGTCCGGGGATTGTGCAGGGCTCACTGACAGCCCATCGATATGTACAAGATATCATTCAGCCGTATATTTCTTCAATTACTTTTATTAAATGTGACAACAAATAAAGCAAATATATTTTATGACATCTTTATTCACTTAGATTTTAAATTACTAACTTTTTTTACTCAAACAAGCTTGTTTACGTAAGCTCAATATCAAACACAATAGATTTTTACTGTCTTCTCTTGTAAGCAGCGTTGGAGGGCGTGAATAATACTTACAAAATTAAGTTAATACATAATATTTTGGCACTGGTAAGAATACATCACAATTAAAGCCATACAAACTGTTACATACAAGAAAGTACACATCAGACAGCATTCCTCCGTTTACCGCCAACTCAAAAGCGACCTCTTTGGAACACCAGCGAATCTTGCGGCGGAAATCTTCCCGATACCAAACTCTCGCATAAGGGATCTCGTTTAGTTTCCAACCTGAGTAGAATAAAGCTTAACCAGCTTATTGCCTTTTCCATTGACGTTTCGGTTATTGGTCTTGTGCAATTGGTGCTTCTAGTAACGAACGTTGTCACTGAAGTTAACTTTGTTTTGTGGAACAGCGATTGGTCATTAAACAAAAGTATACGAAATCGTAAACAAGAAACTTAAAAGTTCCGAAAATGTGATTTACTTATAACATAACATAGGTATGTGAAAATTACGGTAAACATCCTCATTCGTTTAACACTAAAAGTAAAAATTGTTATAAAACATGTTGGATTCTTGCAGAAACCAATGTTGCGAAATATGTTAATAAAAACCATTCTGGAACAACAGTTGTAAATCAGAGACGGGAATAGAAAAAGGAAAATGGTATTCGGTTGCAAAAATGTTCTTGAATGCTACTCGTGAGCAGACACCTTTAAAAAATATTGAACAATTTTTAAATGGCATCCATACGACTGAACGTCTTCTCTCGGTTTGATGGCCTGGACAGGCGGCAACCGCAAGTATTCCCAAGAGCAATAATAGAAAACTACTGAGGATTCCCAAACACAACAACACAAAGTCCCAAAACCATCACCCCCCTCCCCCACCAACCACCTTTCCCAAAAACAATATACGATTTCTTAGGCAACATATTGTACAAGTGATACATAGGCATATGCTATGGACGTCAACATTTAATGTTTGTTTTAATTACAACAGAAACTTCAAATTGCTTAAATTCTTTTTTGGTTAATTCTCTATTTCATAACGTAGTAAAATAGATAGCTCTGAGTTGTTACCACAGATGGCCACCAATGGTACCATTAAACTAAGAAAGAAAAAAAAATGTTGATTTTTTAAAATCCATCTGGGAAAAAGAAATAATACTTTTGAATTTAGTGGCTTCGTTTAATGTGCGAGCAGTTTCTCTATTAGCCTGCCAGCACGACAGCGAATACGTTGAAAAGCAATAGTTAGTCATTTGGAGTGCGCAGAGCAAAATTAGATCTAGTCCGTTCTTTATCATTACCGGTAACATTTATTTTGGTAATAATTGTAAAATAAATTCAAAACTATATTCCAGATGCGAAATATCAATGAAACTGTAGGCGGTGTGTACTCTGGAAAAGGAGTAGAGTGTACACTTAGAGCTCATGTTTCTCAATAACTTAATTGCATGGACTTGATCTAGTTGCGCTCTGAACCCTCCATTTTTCGTGGGGCCATTAAGTGACCGGCTGCCTGAAGAAATGTTGTGATATGAGATACCAAAATAGTGAAGCGGAGTAACGCGCTGAGTGAATGGGGTGAGTGCCTGGGAAAATCCACACAAAGTAGGCAACGTCCACTATGTTTTCCACCTACGAGATCCTTAATCAAGTCAGCCTGGAATCGAACCTGTTCGTCACGGTGGGAGACCGGTGTTCTAACGGCACCATCGCCGATAAGGGAACAATAAAAAACATGACTGAATTAACAAAGTAAGACTAACGCGGTTAACAAAATTTAAAATGTCCCGTAGAAGTTCATTGCTGATTCTTCTCGAAAGTAAGGATTGTTTAATACGTACATGAATTACAGCAGTAGGCATATGAAAGTGGCACACGAAAATTGTATAGACTACTGTATAATATTAATATGTTAAGCTGCGGAGCATATTCGAAACAGGCCTTTAAAAACATTACTGTTCATAATTGCATATAGGTAGAGACCTGAAAAATTCCTGTTTCCATTTCGGGACAAGCTAGAATTCGAAACCTCGTACGTTTGAATTGCTAATGCAATTGGTACGCCCGTTAGTTTACACCTCCCGGACAATTCTGAGCCAATAATAAATGCACAGTAAAATGCAGATCGAATCACCGTATTCCGCTAATACATCAAGCGATCAATGAACAGTGATATTTACATGATTTTACATACGATAATGGAGTATAGCCTACAGGTCGTTGAACTCACGAATTTTTCAGGCCTCTACATATAGAGGATAATTCACAAGAAGATACCACCAGTTATAGGGCTTATTCCCTAAATCATTTGAAGAAAAATATGTCATACATATGTCTCCTATTCGCATTATTTACACAACAAATTCGAGAAATTGGAAACGTATTACAGTGAACAAACATGTTTCTGCCCGTTTGACTATTGCTGTGAACAGCGTGTCACCTTGACCATCGTGAAGTGTGACTGTCTGTTTCACTGCGTACTTCGCATTCATTGTGAATGTGGCCTTGGCTGTGAGATGTAATAATTGTGTTACAATACCACGTATATTCTCCACAGAATAAAACGCCGATACGGTCTTTGGTGCTCAACTGTAAACACTGTCAGACAATATTTTTTTTTTTACTTCTTAAAGGATGTGTGCATACTAGTGTACAAATTTGCATGCTATATAACATTAAAATTCCTGACAATTCCACGGTTTCACTTATATAGCGCACGAATAAAGTAATTATGCCCATGGCAAACTTAATTTCACATTTAGAGGAAAGATATAAAATGAGAAATAAAAGTATATCCTACAGAGAGCTTTCAAAAATGCTCAATTAACCACAAACAGATTATAGAGGCTGTTACAGGTTCATAAGCATATTGTTTAANAGATATAAAATGAGAAATAAAAGTATATCCTAAAGAGAGCTTTCAAAAATGCTCAATTAACCACAAACAGATTATAGAGGCTGTTACAGGTTCATAAGCATATTGTTTANAGAGAGCTTTCAAAAATGCTCAATTAACCACAAACAGATTATAGAGGCTGTTACAGGTTCATAAGCATATTGTTTATTAAGCCTTTACTTACCATCACAAAAATAATTAACAACAGATATTTTTGGTGACCTTCGCTCAGGCCAATATGTAAAAAAACTTCGCTTAGAAATTTTGAAAGAAAATACTCATTAATTTACATATGGTAGTAACCGAGTATCTAGAAAATAAAATCACCTGATTTCGGTAAGTTGTCACTGGTTTAAAAGCTAGTAATTGCTGCACTAAATGTATGAAAGAAAATTCGGAGCTGCTATATTTTAACAAATGCTTAGTTTTCCATTATTGTTGTCCAACATCCCTGGTTTATGTCGGGAGACTAATCGGAGAACGAATTACGAAGAAACCTTTATTTACATGCAAATGCGACGCATCCCCATGTAAACCTTCCCAAGGATAAGTGATGTCTTTGTCGAAGATACTTCGGAAGATACCTCTCAAAAATCAGGAAACTTTTTAATGACCCTCTCTACTTAACATTTTTTAATTTTTCCTTCCTGGGGCAGCGATGAGATAGTAGCCAAATCACTCGAACTCCCACTACGAAGAACCTTATTTTAACTGAGAGAACATGGTGGACATTAGCTCTGAGCTGCGGGTTTCCTCACAGTGTTCCAGTTTCCCCATCATCACCATTTCATTCCGTCGTTGCTCCATTACCACTTCACTTCTCCGCCATCGGCGTTGGAAACTTCCGCTGTTAAGGCGCCTGTCTACCTGGAGCTGTTTTCCGCGTTTGAGGCAGAAAAGTGCGGGAGCGATAAGGACTTAAGTGCCACGCACATCAAATGCCCCATAGCCGCTAAGCACAAGACTCATATTTGGCGTGCAGTATTCTCGCCGAGCTGCGCGATGCCATAAGACTTAAAATGGTAACGTTATAATATTTTGAGCGAAAGTGCGTGGCAAAGGTTCACGCAGGTCCTTCGAGTATTTCTGTATGTTTCTGACCCGTACATTTATTGGAAAAGCTGTTTTAAGCTGTGTTGGATTGCTCCGAAATATTCTCGCCTAAATGTTCGTAGATCACATTAGTACGCGTTTAATAGAATCATTTTTTAATATGTGTATGTAAACTGTTTGCAATGCAGATCTAGTTCCAATCACCGTATCCCCGACCCCCCCCCCCC
>NQII01000144.1:474447-534042 GCA_002778355.1 Clitarchus hookeri
GGCGCTCGCCTCCCACCAGGGTGAACCGGGTTCGATTCACGATGGGTTCGCACGCGGATTTTCGCACCAGGGAATTGTACCGGACAATGCCGCTGGCCGGCGGGTTTTTTCAGGAGATCTCCAATTTCCCTCGTTCGTGCATTCCGGCACTGCTCCATTCTCACCTTGCTTCGCCACTATCGGATCTGAAGCCCTCGGTGTGAAGAGCCGTTGAAATCTCTGCACTCCTTTCCCGCTTCTCTAACCACGTGACATTCACGCTAAGAGGTGCTGGGAAACTGGAGGGCGAGTGGCGTGTCGCCTTTATCGCTGCCCAGCGTGATGGCCGTGCCCTATCAGGACGACGGCGCGGTATATAAGCCTGTCCGGAGGCTCCGTACAGCACTTCACTCTGCACAATGTCCTGCAAGCTCATGCTCATCATGGTGGTGCTGGTGGCCGTCCTGGCGCCGTGGGCGGAAGCCGATGTTCTCCGAGAAAAGCCGGGCAGGTGCCCCTATCACCAGGGACCGGGCCCCTGCATCGAGGCCTGCAGGAACGACTACGACTGCCGCGGCCGCCTCAAGTGCTGCTTCAACGGCTGTGGGCGCACCTGCCAGCAACCCAGGTGGTCAGGTAAATATACCACGCGACACTCCAAGTTTAGCTTTATAACACCCCACATATTAACGTACATTAAAGACATAGTTGCCAATATCCAGTACTGCAGGAACGGCATATCTGTAGGGCTCTCTACTCCCAAAAAACCCTAGACCTGCTAGTCTACACTTTACAGGACTGCAAAGTCTATTACCTGCCAGCTGTCTCCAATAAAATGCAGACTTGACAGTGTTCCAATGATATGTTTCTTTCTACATAGTAAAACACTTAATTAATTTATTTACTTATTTGGACACTTTGAAGGTCCCCTAAATAAAAGTTTTATAGAGCTGTCACTAAATTCCCAAAAAGCGATCTTATTATTTTAGACTTGCAGACTTAATCTCTGGAACCAGTTTAAATCAAACATGAGTAAAAGCTACATTAGTTCACCACTTCGAAATGAAGCTCTCCCTCGAAATTATAGTAGTGAATCATATCTGGTCGGTCCGTTTACACTGTTTAAGTAAATATGATTAAAAGCTGTTCGCTGTTAATTTAATCTACATTTTACAATTTTGTATCTTTCCGCAATATGTTAAAAATATCATTACCTTAGTCTTGATCTTCTTGTACATGCGCCAATCCTGCGAAAAAAAATAACAGTTTTAGAAACTTAAATATGTTACTAGTATAACTAAACTTCGTCTTACGTGCAGATTAAACGTTGACAAAACGAAATTATTTTTGGTGTTTATACAAATGTCCTTTTTATTTTAATACGTCGTAAAGATATGCACTACATACTCTACGACGTTGTCAACTTAAGAGAGAGTAATGCCAAATTGTATGTCTGTTAATATGTATGCATTTGTGGCAAAATAATTTCATCAAGATTGATTTTTTAAAATGCTTATTTAACGGGAAAACAAGCTACATCAGTCACAACTTTTGCACCTCGGCCAACTTTAATGGATTTCATACCGCTGCCTAAAATCGCTGAACACATCAGTGCTTACAATACTTTGCAAGATATCCGGCCATCCACTAAATGAATTTTCGGTCATCTCAGTGAATCCTCTTATATTAATGCCAGTGATTCGAATGCTAGAGCGCAAGGAACTTGAGTTGTGAAGTTCAGACAGGAACTGAGCCGGTACCTAGATTGTGACTGACAATTCAGTTTGGCAGTTACAGCTGACCAATATATGTTAGTTCCATGAAAATGTGTTATATGTATAAAGAAACAATCTACCTTTAAGATTGCCGCGGTGGCTGAGTGATTAGACTGCTCGCCCCTCAACAAGGCGAACCGGGTTCACACCTGGCTTGGACACTACCGGATTTTTGCAAGTGGGATTAATGCCGGACGATGCCGTTGGTCAGCGGGTTTTCTCGGGGATCTCCGGTTTCCCCCGCCATTAAATTCCAGAGCTGCTTCATTTACACCTCATTTCACCGACATCGGCTCTCAAAACCTCGTTGTTAAGAGACATGTTAATCTCTCAAATCACCTGTATTTTGAAGTGGAGTGGTGATGCTCTTAACAGCGGGAGCCAATGAGGGTGACGCGATGTGAGTATGGAGCAGCGCTGGAATGTTCGTTCNCCAGCGGCATCATCCGCCACGATCCCCACGTACAACAATCCGGGGAGCAACCCCGCCGGGAATCGAACCCAGTTTTCTTTGGTGGGAAAAGAACGCTCTGGACGATGTACCAACTGCGATCAATAGCTGTGTTTTTAAAATTTTCGGAAAAGACCATAGAGTCACATTATATACGTTCACGCATTTCAATGTTAAGAATCTGCTTTATCTTAGATAATTGAACAATCCATCCATTTAACAGCAGTGTATCCGTGAATGGCCAGAGGAGGATACATGTTGTTCGAAGTAAAATTTGATCACAGATAGAATAGGTGTTACGTTACCCCGTGTACGCCTAAAGCTCGAGAAGAATTTCAGCTAGTAGTTCAAATTGGCTCATCATAAATGAGTCATTGAAGATATTTTGCAAACAACAAAACAAATGCTGTTATTAGAAAAGTACTCGCATATATTTTTGCACTGTTCGAGTTTCATATTTAGTAATAGATATTTAGAGTATAAACGAAGAAGAATATTTAATTACAGTAATCTTATCCTTTTATGAAAATGCATACACAATACCGTAACATTTTCGCTTAAAACGATATAAGGAAAACAATTTCAGCAAACCTTAATCTACGTACTATACAGTTCCATAATACTCTCGATTCTTGTAGATAAACCGATGATTAAATCTTACTTTTGTAGGGTATAATATTTAAAGTGGTACTCCGTCTAACAAACTTTTTACACCAACGCATAAAATGTGTTTTATTTAAGAAACCGTATATTTGAGAAAATCTATCAAATATTCTGAATGCTTAAGAATTTTTTTTTTTTTAAGTACTGCTGGGAGGTTTTGAGTCAATGTTTTATGTTCTGTAAGTACACTCCTTTAAACTGCACGGCCATGCATTTACACTTTGCAAAACGTACTGGATAGTAAAAATGATAATAATTATGAGCATTTTGAATAATCTTATTTATGCTACTTAATGACAATGTGTGCTAGTGATAACCTTCATATGTGTAAGGAGATATAAAATCTAATATAATCAGGTTTTAAAAAAACCTTTTGGTAGAGAAACAAATTTCTTGCTATATAGTAAACGATACATTAATACTGGACTTCTCCTTTAAATACTTGGTATTATTTGGTCTGCTTGGATATATTTACTTAATTATTTTATCAACCCAATCCTTCCCATATAAAATTAGGCCAGCAAAGAGTCGAGGAGATGAGAATCTAACATTTCCTTCTCTATGTGTTTCAGACGGAGATGATGACTGAGGACCAACCCCGGATGTACGACTGATCTGAAAAGTTCTGCCACAACGCCATGCTCTAAGATTCTGATCATTTACTAGATGTATTATTGTTGTCACAATTTAATGCTCTGGGAATAAGATCATAAATAAATGTATTACACGTTTTTTGTGCTTTTAAAGTTTCGTTTCTTTTATATCTAATTGACTGTTGCGCTGCTGTAATTGTTCTTTGTTTCTTAGAAATTTCACTGTTGCGCTGTTGTAATTGTTCTTTGTTTCTTAGCAATTACACTCGCCTCGTGAAGTTTGAGTGGAATAAAATTGCCGCGCCGTCAATAGTCTTTCGTCAAGAAGGAAGAAAAAATAACACTTTTTGAGAAAATTAGAACAATAATTTAAAAATCTAGAGAAAGGAAGTTAACCTACAGAGATATTCAATTAATCAGTAGTATGCTTAAAACATATTTTTTGGTTTCTCGCGTAAATGAAATGATTTTGAAAATGCATTTTTATTATACAAAAATAGATTGTTTGAATAAAAATTTAATATAAACTTGACACAATGCATGACCATACGGCAGAAATTTATGACAAATCAACTGTCTTACCTATATATAATACAAATATAGAAAGTCACTTAGTTACCGTCTTTTTAATGCAATTTCACAGGAAATTTTTTTAATGACAGACACTATAAAAATGTTACGACTTGAATGACATAATAGGAAACATAAAATATGGCCAGTATTCAAAATTAACATATTTAGTGCACATATACTGTAGTTATTGCAGCTCCTTAAAATGCAGAACTGAAAATATCCAAACACTTCACGTTTCTCACAGCTCAGGAAGACAAAGCAAAATATCTCCGGTAGTTTTAAAAAAACGAGTTTGAGAAATGTTTTCAACAAATTTGTTAATTTGATTTATAAAGTAATTTTAAAGAAAAATTTTTTCACCAGAAAATTTTAGCAAAAGTCTGAAGTCATAGGTATTTTATAACCTTCGTGGTTTAATATCTCAAGTATTTGGTTGAGTTTTGCTTATAACCTCTATAAAAGTAACATAACGATGTTGTAGAATTACACTGCTAGACAAGGAAAATGAGACACACTTAATGAGAGACAGAAACATTATGAAACTTATTGCTACACTTAAAGATCAAATTTTAATTACGTACACTCTAAATCTGAATGAGTGAGAACTTCACTGTTTAACTCAGTTAACAGCGTCTGGATTATTCAACAGTAACTTCAGTCAGTTTAACTGAAGGATTAGTGAAAAATGACATTTTTCCTTCACTTATTGTTTCAGTGATATTTTCCACTGATTCATCGACCATTTAATTAGCTGTTGTTTAGTGATTGTTTTTTTTTTACTGATGAATTAGATAAACATATCGTATCAAATGAAATAACGCGTAAACTAATAATACCAATCAAAATTTTGTTAATGTGATTTTTGTTTTTTATAATACTATTTTACTAGGCAACATGAACATTCAATTTTTCATTTCGTTTTTACGTCTTTCATTTCGTTTTTACGTCTTTCATTTCGTTTTCAATCAATCATAAATGCGCTCATTTTAAAGGTTTAAACTGTAATATGGTGAAGTGAATGCATTCATATGTAATATTTGTTTTAACAGTCCTAATGTTACCAATTAAACTAAAAACGAAAAGGAAAAAGGCATACAATTTAATATTACATATATTCAATAAAGAAATATAATTGATATATTTTTCCCTTTGTGGTTCATCGATGACTTGGTAGTTCGATTAGTAAGGTAACAGGTGCAGAAGCGGTTTAGAGTGGGTTGAAGTCCTAGAAAATGTAATTATTTTTGATTACTTTAAACGCACAAAATAAACAGTTACTGGCGGAAATATGTTTATTTCTGGTAATTATTGGGCTATATTCAGTAAAAACATTAATTAATTTACCTTACGCGGTTGGTTGTCACTTATTCAACTGGTGAAAATATCCCACTGGAACAAACCGTGGTTTCCCACTGATTCTAAGTAGAGACATTTTCACTTCTAGTAGTTAAATTTCACTGCAAATCAGTGATTTTCCACTGATTCGAATTTAGAGTGTAGTAGTAGAAAAATCACGCACGAACACTTGGTGCGAATGTATCAGCACAACAGGATAAGGGAGATTCTCACAGGGTACAAAGCAATGCTTGACTTCTTGTGGAGTTCAAGGTGGCGATGACTAGATGATGCAGGGTGTCATACAGGTGCCAAATGCAGTCCTGAAACACAGTCAGACATCGCCTCTGCTGGTTCTACACCTGCTGTAACTGTGAAAGTTGCGGTAACCCGATGACCAATTTAAGGTGTTTGTCCCTGGTACACTGACAAAAACTTTTGTTTCAGCCAAAAAAATATTTGTTTGTGTATAGCAAACCAACGTCTANTTTTTTCAGCCCAAAAAATATTTGTTTGTGTATAGAAAACCAATGTCTAATTGTCCGAAAAAAATTTCGTTGGGCCAACAAAACTTTGTTAGCAACAAAAATGATTTTGTTCATTTAATAAAATATTTCATTGATTTGACGAAACTTGTGTGTTTGGCCAACCAAATTTGACAGCCAACGTACCAACAAATAAACTGTCACCTCAAACAAACCTTTATCTCAGCGAGAGCTTGTCAAACCATGGTACAAACAACATAGCACAAGCAGCGAGGGTACTGTTCCTCCCTTCCTGTTGACGATTACTCGTGACCAGAGACGATGTCATACCTCCGAATGCTGCCGAAAGCAGTCGAGCAGTGTTGCGCTGCAGAACGTCATTTGATGTGCGGTGGAGAAATGGCAGAATATACGGCTGGATGATATCTTGTACATATCGATGGGCTGTCAGTGAGCCCTGCACAATCACCGGACAGGTTTTGGACACGTAACTTACAGTCGCCCTCGCCCTAGTGTCAGCTGCAGAGCCCGCAAGACGTTTACCAATATGTACCGGAGGGTCATGCCGACCTCTATGAAGCCACGTCCTCCGCACGTGTCCATTATTATACCTGATCCCGTCCTACTCGAGCCGATTATATTGTCGGAATCCGATACAAACCCGATTTCGTGGGAATATAATGATTACAGCACACGTTCCGATTCTATTTTATTGTTTTATAACATCAGATTGGATAGGACACTACATATCGCGATTTTTTCAAAGCAAGTCGGAATGATTTAACAGCTCTTCTTGTAAGTCTGATGTTGTTAGGTGTCAAGGAAGCATGTACCGCACGTCTAACTAGAGACTGTACCAAATATATATCTGTGCGAAGTAAAAGATTACGAACGCTGTAAAATAATGTGATTTAGCAAGTTTGGCAAGTTCGGAATGTATTTGTGTAATTTTAACATCAGTGACGTTTTTCCACTTATTTAGTCACTATCGCCAAAAGATATTTTCAAATTATGTTAAGAACCGAATGACTTGGTATGACAGACATATTGCTGTCTATATAACCAGCAGACAACTACACACTAACAACACCGGACAGAGGATGGGGTGACAAAATCCCGTTAGTGTGCGTTTACACATTACATTTCGTTACCGAAAACGTCTGTCCTCCTTTCCGATCGTTTTGTTGAGTTGAAGTCTTTTGCGATGAAACGATGCTGAAGATGTCCACTGTCATGCTTGCTCTGTAGCCACACGTAATCGACAGCACCGTGAACAGTGCCTTTGTTGCCTTGTTCTGCGCCTGTTAATAAATGTATATATATATATATATACATACATATATATAGAGCGAGATAGGGAGAGTGAGAGAGCAGTAACTAGGCAAAGTAGATACACACGTCGCTACTGTACAAATAAAATCATAATTGTTTTTCATTAATATGAGACAAGCCAATGATTTTTCGAAGTCTACTTTAGAGCTTACCTATATGGATGTACCTTCTCCCACTGCTGGAAAATTGCATGGAAAACAGCGTTGCTCCTTTGGAAAGATCTTCAGCAAACGCTGCAATGCTCGGTGACATTAGAGAACCGCCTTTACAAAGAGTCATTTCCGTGCGATGAAGCATTACGATAATGGCCACACAAGGTTTATGCTAGGTGATACATTGAAGAAACACACCAAGAACTGCGACGATTCATCTTTTGATATCCAGCAAGTGATGTCGTAAATATCTCCTACTGCATCGACGGCTATTGATTCATCAGGCGATAATGATGAGCAGTTAATGCGAAAGGCGGAATGAGTGTAGTAGAGTTGGTTTGTGTGGAATGTAGACTTGCAAGACTTACGTGTGAAGTCGACGAACTTCAAAATAAACGGCCAGCTCTTGTGTATACTGATGATGATCATGGGAGTCCTACAAAGAAAACTAAACTTGATATTGAGGATGAAACAGGAAGGGGAGACGATCGTGAAGACAGCATTGACGATGACTATGGCGACAGTGATAATGAAGTATCATATGAGAAGGATAATGATTCTCTTCACGTTCCCACGCATTTCACCAACGAGTTTCCTTCGAAAAGTGATGTGAAGAAGGCAGAGGGCGTCTAGTGCGCTCGTTACATATTTCCCGAAGACCCGAATGAACATTTTGATCGACTCTGGTATTTGATTGACTTGCAAAAACGCTGAGATCTCTCATGCACCGTTGAGATATTTTCATTCATCGATATCCTGAAGGATTGGGGTTATATCAGATTAGACTGTTGGCTACTATCCATGATCTGCAAACAACTGAGAAATGTAAAAATTAAATGCACAAAATAATTATAAAAATATAATGTATATAATAAGTAACTCAATTAAATTGATTTATACATTTTAAAGTTTGTTTAATTTCTTATACAGTCCCTTCTGCTTCTCTGAAATACTTATTAATTCAGTGGTGTAAACAATTGATTGCAAGAGTCTGTTTTAGATAAAATTTATGTGAGAGTGGGCAGGAAGAGGGCTATTGTTCGATCTCTATATGGCAAACGAATGAAATGAGAGGAAATTTTTTTAGTAATGGTTCGCAACTATTTGGTTGGCGGTCTGGTCAATTGGCTGTTCAAGTTAGTATGACTTTTTGGTATAGTCAGCTGTAGTACAAATGTTTTTGCAAAAACTGTGCTAAGATTTTGTGCGAGGAGGTTAGCTACGAGACTCTTATTAGAGACTATTTTCTAGATTGTCCATCATCGCCTGAATAGGTGGGTGGTATGGCAGGTTGGTCTTGTCGGTTAGTCTAGTCAGTTTTGCAGGAACTGGTCTCGTCTGGGGCTAGCCTTGCGCTCAGTCAGTCTCGCCAGGAACCAGTCTTAGGTGTATTCAGTCAATGACTAGTACGGTTAGTCATTGTAGCCCCTTTTTGTGACCAGCTAGTAATGGACAATTGTATCGACTGTAATTTTTAAAATAATTTTCGAGTTTATTGTCATTGAGTCTAGGTCAATGTAGACAACAACCGACGTGGTGGTTAACTTGACAGCTCCTCTGGAGGCGAAATATATAATTAATACTCACCTAGGTGATGAAAAAGTAAACAAAAGACAAACTAAAAACCGAATATGGTGGGTGGAGTGCATTTGATATAATGAGCAAAGATGTGTTTGAGGGGGTTAGGGAGGGAATGTTAAGACAATGAGAATCATTGGTGGCAGGTCGAACGAGCGTGAGTAATCAAAAAAAATTAAAAAAACAGGTCTAGGGTGAAGGAAACACAAGTAATCAACTAATGAGAAACATTGTTGGAGGGAATGAAGGGGAGCTGTTACATATTTCTAATTTCCTTTGAAAAAATCGCTATATGTAGTGTCCTATCCAATCTGATGACATAAAACAACAGAATAGATTCGGAACGTGTGCTGTAATCATTTTTTCCCAACGATATCGGGTTAGTATCGGATTCCGACAATATAATCGGCTCGTGTGATACGGGATAAGGTATAATGATGGACACGTGCGGAGGAAGTGGCTTCATAGAGGTCGGCATGACCCTCAGGTGCATATTGGTAAACGTCTTGCGGGCTCTGCAGCTGACACTAGGGCGAGGGCGACTGTAAGTTACGTGTCCAAAACCTGTCCGGTGATTGTGCAGGGCTCACTGACAGCCCATCGATATGTACAAGATATCATCCAGCCGTATATTCTGCCATTTCTCCACCGCACATCAAATGACGTTCTGCAGCGCAACATTGCTCGACTGCTTTCGGCAGCATTCGGAGGTATGACATCGTCTCTGGTCACGAGTAATCGTCAACAGGAAGGGAGGAACAGTACCCTCGCTGCTTGTGCTATCTTGTTTGTACCATGGTTTGACAAGCTCTCGCTGAGATAAAGGTTTGTTTGAGGTGACAGTTTATTTGTTGGTACGTTGGCTGTCAAATTTGGTTGGCCAAACACACAAGTTTCGTCAACTCAATGGAATATTTTATTAGATGAACAAAATCATTTTTGTTGCTTGCAAAGTTTTGTTTGCCCAACGAAACTTTTTTCGGACACTTAGACGTTGGTTTGCTATACACAAACAAATATTTTTTTGGCTGAAACAAAAGTTTTTGTCAGTGTACCAGGGACAAACACCTTAAATTGGGCATCGGGTTACCGCAACTTTCACAGTTACAGCAGGTGTAGAACCAGCAGAGGCGATGTCTGCATCAGCACCCGAATCCTACGACAACCCTCGCCAATCTCCATATGCAGTTTATATAAAATTGAACGACTGTGTTTCAAGACTACATATGGCACCCGTTTGCCGCCCTGCATCATCTAGTCATCGCCATTTTGAACTCCACAAGAGGTCAAGCATTGCTTTGTACCCTGCGAGAATCTCCCTGATCCGGTTGTGCAGATACATTCGCACCAAGTGTTCATGCATGATTTTTCTACTATTACACTCTAAATTCGAATCAGAGGAAAATCACTGATTTACAGTGACATTTAACTACTAGAAGTGAAAATGTCTCTACTTAGAATCAGTGGGATACCACTGGTTGCTCCAGTGGAATATTTTCACCAGTTGAATAAGTGACAACCAACCGCGTAAGGTAAATTAAATAATGTTTTTACTGAATATAGCCCAATAATTACCAGAAATAAACATATTTCCGTCAGTAACTGTTTATTTTGTGCGATTTAATGCAATCAAAAATAATTACATTTTCTAGGACTGCAACCCACACTACACCGCTTCTACACTTGTTACCTTACTAATCGAACTACCAAGTCATCGATGAACCGCAAAGGGAAAAATATATCAATTATATTTCTTTATAGAATATATGTAGCATTAAATTGTTTGCCTTTGTTATTTTCGTTTTTAGTTTAATTGGTAACATTAGGACTGTTAAAAAAAATATTATGTAAGAATGCATTCACTTCACCACATTACAGTTTAAACCTTCAAAATGAGCGCGTTTATGATTGCCTGAAAACGAACTAAAAGACGTAAAAATGAAATGAAAATTTGAATGCTCATGTTGCCTCGTAAAATAGTATTATAAAAACAAAAATCACATTAACAATATTTTGTTTTGTATTTGTAGTTTACGAGATATTTCATTTGATACGATATGCTTATCTGATTCATCAGTAAAAAAAACCACTCACTAAACAACAGCTAATGAAATGGTCGATGAATCAGTGGAAAATATCACTGAATGAATAAGTGAAGGAAAACTAGCATTTTTCACTCATTCTTCAGTTAAAGTGACTGAAGTGACTGTTGAATAATCCAGACGCTGTTAACTGATTTAAACGGTGAAGTTCTCACTGATTCAGATTTACAGTGTACGTAATTAAAATTTGTTCTATAACTGTAGCAATAAGTTTCATGATGTTTCTGCTCTTATTAAATGTCTTTCATTTTCTCTGTCTAGTAGCGTAATTCTACAACATCGTACTGTTACTTTTACAGAGGTTATAAGCAAAATTCAACCAAATTCTTGAGACTAATTAAACCATGAAGGTTCGAAAATACCTATAACTTACGTTTGAGGCTTTGGGAAAATATTCGAGAGAAACAATGTTTCTTTAAAATTACTTTAAAAATGAAATTAACAAGTTTGTTAAAAAAAATTTCAAACTTTTTTTTGTTACCACCGGAGATATTTCGCTTTGTCTTCCTGAGCTGTGAGAAACGTGAAGTGTTTAGATATTTTCAATTCCGCGTGTTAAGGAGCTGTAATGACTGCATTATATTTGCACTAAATATGTTAATTTTGAATACTGGTCATATTGTATGTTTTCGATTATGTAATTCAAGTCGTAACATTTTTTATGGTGTCTGTCATTTTAAAATTTGCCTGTGAAATTGCTTTAAAAGGACGGAAACAAATTGACTTTTAGGGTTTTGTGTTATACAGGATGAGTATAAAAGAACACTCCAACTGTGAAGGTTATATCAAAACCAATCAACCTAAAACCTTGATTGACCAATAAAATAAACTGTGGAACTGTGACGTTTGTTTACCGTACATTCATAAAACTTTAATGTGACCACCTGACCACCACGAGCTGCCCGAACGACATCTACGCGATAATCAAACTCGTTCCACACTCTTGTCAGCATGTCCGGTGTTACGGTTTGGATGGCGTTCGTAATTCTCGGTTTGAGGTGGTGAGGGGTAGCGAGCTCGCATTCGACACGTCAATGTGAAGGGGATGGTCTGGTGTTTCCTTTATGGTGCGCCACCCCATTGGCACCTAGCTGTTCGCGGATACCTGAACAAGAAGTTGCCGCAACGCTGGATTGGTCTAGGAGCAGCTGGTGACCAGTCTCTTCATCACTGGCCCCCAAAAAATCCCGGATCTTACCCCGTGCGATTTTTTTCTAGAGGGTTACATAAAGGATTAAGTGTTTCATCGACCATTGCCGGCTAACATTGACGACCTCAAAACGAAAATTACGGACGCCATTTAAAAACCGTAACACCGGACATGCTGACAAGAGTGTGGAACGAGTTTGATTATCGCGTAGATGTTCGGGCAGCTCGTGGTGGTCAGGTGGTCACATTAAAGATTTATGAATGTACGGTAAACAAACGTCACGGTTCCACGGTTTATTTTATTGGTCAATCAAGGTTTTTTGGTTTTGATATTATAGACCTTCAAAGTTGGGGTATTATTTTATACTCATGCTGTATATAGGTAAGAGAGTTGAGTTGTCATACATCTCTGCCGTTTGGTTATAGATTGTGTCAAATTTATATTAAATTTTTATTGAAAAAATTTATTTTTGTTTAATACAAATGCATTTTCAAAATCATTTTATTTACGCTTGAAACCAAAAAATATGTTTTAAACATACTACTGATTAATTGAAAATCGCTGTAGGTTAACTTTCTTTCTTAAGCTTTTTAAATTATTGTTCTAATTTTCTCAAAAAGTTATTATTTTTCTTTCTTCTTACTTGATGAAAGACTATTGACGACGTGGCAATTTTGTTCCACTCAAACTTCACGAGGCGAGTGAAATTGCTAAGAAACAAAGAACAATTACAGCAGCGCAACAGTGAATTAGATATATAAAAGAAACGAAACTTTAAAAGCACATAAAACTTGTAATACATTTATTGATGGTCTTATTCCCAGAGCATTAAATTGTGACATGAATAATACATCTAGTAAATGATCACAATCCCAGAGCATGGCGTTGTGGCAGAACTTTTCAGATCAGTCGTACATCCGGGGTAGGTCCTCAGTCATCATCTCCGTCTGGAACACATAAAGAATGAAATGTTAGATTCTCATCTCCTCTACTCTTTTCTGGCCTAATTTTATCTGGGAAGGATTGGGTTGATAAAATAATTAAGTAAATAAACCCAAGCCAACCAAATAATACCAAGTATGTAAAGGAGAAGTCCAGTATTAATGTATCGTTTACTATATAGCAAGAAATTTGTTTCTCTACCAAAAGGTTTTTTTAAAACCTGATTATATTAGATTTTATATCTCCTTAAACATATGAAGGTATTCACTAGCACATACTGACATTAAGTAGCATAAATACGATTATTCAAAATGCTCATAATTATTATTATTTTTACTATCTAGTACGTTTTGCAAAGTGTAAATGTATGGCCGTGCAGTTTAAAGGAGTATACTTACAAAACATAAAACATTGGCTCAAAACCTCCCAGCAGTACTTAAAAAAAAAAAAATCTCAAGCATTCAGTATATTTGATAGATTTTCTCAAATATACGGATTCTTAATTAAAACACTCAATATATTCGTTGGTGTAAAAAGTTCATTAGAAGGAGTACCACTTTAAAGATTATAACCTACAAAAGTAAGATTTAATTATCAGTTTTCTACAATATACGTGGGTCTTATTGTGCTCTATAATACGTAAATTAAGATTTTCTGAATTTATTTTCCTTATATCATGGAGAGCGGAAATTTTACAGTTCACTATATGCATTTTCTTTAATAAAATTTCATTGATAAAATTGTTACGTTTTTCGTTAAAAATGTTGGAAAACCATTTCAACAGCATGTATAAAAATATATTTGACTTGGATGTTTATTTGTCCTGTTTATTTCGCCCACACATACAGTCCTTTGTTTTCCCTTGGATTTTTTTTTTCAAGCCTTCTGTAAGTAATTTTTATATATTGCGGAATGATGTACAAGTGGAATTTAAGCAGATGTTCAGAAAAAAAATGGATATGTTACCATGACTATACAATAGTACCCGTGTGTAAAATGAAATAAATAATACATCATTCAGCGATCTTTACCGACTAAAAGGGAACATCCACTATTGGCTAGTCGATAAGCAAATAATAATTAGTTGCCATTTGCCAACTTAAACTACTAATTCAACAATGGCAGATCAGCTGGAGGGATTTCAAAATACTTCGATACTTTGCTTTATGGGACGAGTGTCAAGGTAGTCCGTGTGTTCTGCTCTACAGGCAAACCAAGTGAAGATAGGTGTCAAAAAGAGTGGAGTGGAGAGTGGAGAGATTATGGCTATTCTTAACAACGCCGTCTTGAGTGCCGATGAGGATGAAATTAGTTAGAAACGGAGCAGCACCGGAATGAAAGGACGGGCGAAGCAGGAGATTTCCGAGAAATCTCGCCGACCAGCGGCATCGTCCGGTAGATTACCACGTAAAGAGAAATTGTAGTCTGTTCTCACCGTGCTTAGGTGGATTTTTTTACAACCCATTGCCTATCCTAATACATGCAAAAAACACAATTAACCTAACATTATTATAGGCACAATAGCACGGAATCACGTGTTTATTAAATTGTTTGTAACATAATTATTTTATTGTTACGCCCAGGGGAGTCGAAAGGTGCGAGAAAATGGGTGCATTTGTTCCTCTCCCATTCTAAGAAGGCTTCAAAGACTTCCGTGGTGGAGCTTTAGAATACTTACACTTTGTAAAAGTTGGAAGAGACTTTATAATGTTACACGATATTTTCTACTTGCATAAGTTTTTTGTAAAATGTGTGCAAAGGAAGCAACACGCGTGTGCCAACAATTGTTTAAAAAGTAACTGCTAGGAAGGGAAGCTTTATATAGCACTGGGGATGTCAAATTATCTACATTACTTTACCCTCCCCCTTCCTCACCAAACCAACCTAACAAAGAATGGTTCCGACGTCAATGATTAAGCCTGTTATAATTACTGTATTTATAAACAAGGGGAAAAAAACGGACAGCAAACCAGTTTGTTTGCTATAATTGTAAACGTCGCATTTAAGAAAACAGGAAGAATAAATATAGTTCAAGATCCCCTTCAAGTTAACTGTACATATGACAATTAGCAGAAATGTAGTTAGAGAGAAGACCAGTATATGTATCTTCTGTGTTTGAGATATCTTGATGACAAAATCTTACAATACCAGTCAACATTGTTCGTAATGATGAAGGTGCCCACAGCCTTTCGTTACATTGTATCTCCAACTTCTTAAAAAAAAAAAAAGATTGTTTTGTTGTCCATGTAAAGTAAAAATGAAAAAGTGTATTTCTTCGAATGCATAGTATTCATTGTTTCTTATAACAGTCTGTGACTATATTAAAATGGTATAACGAACTATCATACTTTCCTCTACACGTATATAAGTTAAAATAAATTTTATGATGTATTCGAAACATTTTATAGTAGAAATAGAAAGAAAAACCTTATGTAACAAAAACATTTTTTACAGATAACAGAATAATTGGAAGAGTTTTTCCTAAGATGCGCTGCACTACTACAATTTCGAGGGAAAGCTTCAATTCAAAGTGGGAAAATAATGTAGCTTTTACTCAAGTTTGATTTAAACTGGTTCCAGAGATTAAGTCTGCAAGTCTAAAATAATAAGATCGCTTTTTCGAATTAAGTGACTGCTCCATACAACTTTTATTTAGGGGACCTTCAATGCGTCAAAATAAATAAATAAATTAATTAAGTGTTTTACTATGTAGAAAAAACCCATCATTGGAACAGTGTCAAGTCTGCATTTTATTGGAGACAGCTGGCAAGTAATAGACTTTGCAGTCGTGTAAAGTGTAGACTAGCAGGTCTACGGTAAGTGGGAGTAGAGAGCCCTACAGATATGGCGTTCCTGCAGTACTGGATATTGACAACTATGTCTTTAATGTACGTTAATATGTGGGGTGTTAAAAAGCTAAACTTGGAGTGTCGCGTGGTATATTTACCTGACCACCTGGGTTGCTGGCAGGTGCGCCCACAGCCGTTGAAGCAGCACTTGAGGCGGCCGCGGCAGTCGTAGTCGTTCCTGCAGGCCTCGATGCAGGGGCCCGGTCCCTGGTGATAGGGGCACCTGCCCGGCTTCTCTCGCAGAACATCGGCTTCCGCCCACGGTGCCAGGACGGCCACCAGCACCACCATGATGAGCACGAGCTTGCAGGACATTGTGCAGAGTGAAGTGCTGTACGGAGTGTCCGGACAGGCTTATATACCGCGCCGTCGTCCTGATAGGACACGGCCATCACGCTGGGCAGCGATAAAGGCGAGACGCCACTCGCCCTCCAGTTTCCCAGCGCCTCTTTACGTGAATGTCACGTGGTTAGGGAAGCGGGAAAGGAGTGCAGAGATTTGAACGGCTCTTAACAACGAGGTCTTCAGATCCGATAGTGGCGAAGCAAGGTGAGAATGGAGCGGGGCCGGAATGCATGAACGAGGGAAATTGGAGATCTCCTAAAAAAACCCGCCGGCCAGCGGCATTGTCCGGTACAATTCCCTCGTGCGAAAATCCGCGAGCGAACCCATCGGGAACCAAACCCGGTTCGCCTTGGTGGGAGGCGAGCGCCCTAGCCGCCACTCCACCTTTGATCCAGGGGGTGAAAGGGGTGATTGGAACTAGAACTGCATTGCAAACAGTTTACATACACATATTTTAATAAATGATACTTTTAAACGCGTGCCTAATGTGATCTACGAACATTTAGGCGAAACCATCTCAAAGCAATCCTACACAGATTAAAACAACTTTTTCAATATGTATATATATGCGGGTCAGAAACCACGCCTTAATACACTGAAGAGCCGAAACAACTTGTACACCTGTCTAATATCGTGTAGGGCCCCCGCGAGCACGCAGAAGTGCCGCAAAACTACGTGGCATGGACTAGACTAATGTCTGAAGGTATGCAGGAGGCATTGAAATTTGCGCCAATTTGAGAAAGGGTTGCACGTCTGTCACGTTTAATGATTCTCGTCAGTCGTCGTTTATCCCATTCGTTCACGATCCTTTTCCGGCCGCAGCGATGTCGAAGATTTGATGTTTTACCGGATTCCCGATATTCACGGTACACTCGTTAAATGGTCGTACGCGAAAATCCAAATTTTGTTGGTACCTCAGAGATGCTGTGCTTAGCGGCTATGGGGCATTTGATGTGCGTGGCACTTAAATCCTTATCGCTCCCGCACTTTTCTGCCTCAAACGCGGAATACAGTTCCAGGTAGACAGGCGCCTTAGCATCGGAAGTTTCCAACGCCGATGAGGGAGAAGTGAAGTGGTAATGGAGCAGCGACGGAATGCAATGGCGATGATGGGGAAACTGGAACACTGTGAGGAAACCCGCAGCTCAGCGCTAATGTCCACCATGTTCTCTCAGTTAAAACTAGATTCTTCGTAGTGGGAGTTAGAGTGATTTGGCTACCATACCATCGCTACCCTGGGAAGGAAAAATTGTTAAACGTTAAGTAGTGAGGGTCACTAAAGAGTTTCCTGATTTTTGAGAGGTATCTTCCGAAGCATCACCGACAAAGAAATCACTTATCCTTGGGAAGGTTTGCATAGGGATGCATCGCATTTGCATGTAAGTAAAGGTTTCTTCGTAATACGTTCTCCTATTAGTCTCCCGACATAAACCAGGAATGTTAGACAACAATAATATAAAACTAAGCATTTGTTAAAAGATAGCTGCTCCAAAATTTCTTTCATGCATGCAGTGCAGCAGTTTCTAACTTTCAAACTAATAACAATTTACCGAAATCAGGTAATTTACTTTTCTAGATACTCGGTTACTACCATAAGTAAATTAATGAGTATTGTCTTTCAAAATTTCTAAGCGAAGTTTTTTACATATTGGCCTTAGCGAAGGTCACCAAAAATATCTGTTGTTAATTATTTTTGTGATGGTAAGTAAAGGCTTATTAAAGAATACGCTTATGAACCTGTAACAGCCACTATAGGCTGTTTGTGGTTAATAGAGCATTTTTGAAAGCTCTCTTTAGGATATACTTTTATTTCTCATTTTGTATCCTTCCTCTAAATGTGAAACTAAGTTTGCCATGACCCTTATTACTTTATTCATTCGCTATATAAGGCACGTCTGTGACACAGTTAACAACCGTGCGGGTGGTCGCCGTACTCTCGCAAAGGTGGTGCGGGGGTTGTTTTTCAGTAGCCCTTTTGGCACACTTGCAGCCTGCGTTGATGCCGTCCAATAGAGGCTGCGGGAACACGTGTAGCATCTTTTAATTGTAAAATTGAAATATCGCTCGTTAACAACCATTCTTTATGCCAGTAGGTCGAACGGGGGACTTAACAACAGCTTTGATTGGTCTTATTAACGTCCTTGCTTTACGCCGAGAGGGTGACCTTGAGCAGGCGTACACGCTAACCTAACCAAACCTGACCTAAAGTTTACATCACAAAATTAGCACATACATATTGCTTCCTTGGGATATGTACCCGGAACCACGGGGTACCAACATAACACCTTAGCTTGTTCGGAGACTTAGGTCACTTTACAATAAAACATAATACCTGGATAGGAAGAAGAGCGCTTTAAAATTTAAGTTTAAGTTACACCTCTATTCCCCAAAAGGAGAGCTGTAAAAAATTTGCAGGTTACTTTTGGTAAGGTATACGTGAAAAAAAAAAAAGATTATTCAGACTTAACCAAATTCTCTTGGCAGGCGAAACACTAGAAGATAGAATAGATAGGTAAGAAAGAACTCTTTAACTAAGAAATTACCTGAGCACATTTTATGACTCACTGTTGAATTAAAAATAAATTTTCCAGTAAAATCATCTCACAATGCTGGAAAAGAGTGTGAATACGTTGCTGCTCGTTTAGGTGTGATAAAGATGCATAACCTGTTCATGAATAAATATTCCGAACTAAATGTGAAATACTATTTTTACAGAAAGCACCTACTTTTCTTAAAATTTCAAGTGGACGTCTGCTCAATATGCTAAAAAATATGTTTAAGTGAATACGGAAGTAGTAGCTCAAATACACCAAGAAATGTGAGACACTGGTGGCGATTGAAGTACCATGCGCGCTCCCCTTTGTTGTGCAGCTTGACAACCACATTCCCCAGCGGAGTAAAGAACTGACTCACACAGCACGGGTAGTTCTGGCCTGCCTTTGTGGTGCTTCCTTGGCCAGCAAGGTCCCCAGACCTCTCGCCCACCGAGAACGTTTGGGGCAAGATTGGACGGCAACTTCGGCCAGTGGCAACTACGGCGGATTAGGAGGGTTAGTTGCACCAGCTGTGGCAGGATCTTCCTCAGGAGAACATCCGACGTCTGTATGCCTCCGTGCCCGATCGTATCGCCGCCTGTCTGCGCTACGCGTGGTGCAGCACAATACTACGTGCATTCTGCAAGTGTTGGTCCCCAGAAATACGTGCTTGCTGTGCTACAATATTTTGACAATTTCTGTATACGTAACTACCATTTCCTGTGCCTGTACCCACTTACGTGCCCCTGCCATTTGTGTATCACTAAGCCCCTTTCAATTAAGTGCGAGTCATATAGTTTCTTCGCCGCCGAGACAGTGTGGCAAAACAGAGCTTCGTAGAGCAAATATACAATAGAGAAAGAATTATGGCACATGTGCATGTTAAACATTGTCCATGTTAGGAATAACTGATTTTAGTTAAATTAAACATTCAGCAATATTTAAGATTTACATAACAATAATGCGAGAAACACAAAATTATTATACACAGTGACAAACTTTTTCTGGCTAGAAAAAAAATTGTTCCTAAATGTTCGTACCATACTACACTGTTTTAAATTTTGTTTCGGTATTTTCCGACATGTTAGCGTTGCACTTCTCCAAATGTATGCACGTTTTATGGCTGGATGGTGAAGTCTTAAAGTTTCATCGACATCGAGGTCATTACAGATGGAACCAGCGGTTCAGACCGTCAAGATTGGGAAAGGAAGAGGCCATTGCATTGTATTAAGAAAACATTCCAGCATTTCGGGAACTCGTATAAAACCTAAATCAGAATGGCTAGACCAGTAATAGAACCCGTGTACTCCCGAATGCGAGTTCAGTGCATCAACACTGAGCCACATCATCGATTACATGATATGGCAGTTAATCACATAAAGCGTAACGTCTTTCCCTGCAAAAAGACCTCGAACGGCTGGTTGACGTATACAGTTGCTACAGTCGTCAGTAAGAATTCTTTGGCGCGAGCTTGGTAGCACGTGAGATTTCAGGCAAGTTTTCGACACGCTAGGCAACAGTGAGTGAGGTAGTAGCGAAATGGAAACGCGAGAGTGTTACAGCGCTCGAACCCAGTTACTCGGCGAGGTCTGGCCACGCATATCAGAGCCATGTCAGAGCCGGGCCCCTTCCGGGCAACAGAGGGCACCCGGCCCTGACAGATGGACGTCACACTTTAAGGCCACGACAGGGCCAGGTGGGAAAATTTGTAACGCAGTCTGCATTGAAGAGTCGATGTGTTCATATCTTCTCATCGAAGGTGATAACAGGTTTTTAATTTTTTTCAGTAGCAGCTACCGTAGCGCTAGCACTAGACGACGAGGAAATGTAGAAGATCTAAGAGGTTAAAAAAAAAAAAAAAATGCAGCTTCACAGTGCTTGGAAAATTGGACCATTGGAAGGATAGATTGTAACTTTGTTCCCTGATTTGATGAGTGACGAAACGAAGTTTAATGAGTGTTGAAACAAAATTTAATGAGCGTTTCAGAATGACGCAGTCAACAATCCCAATGCTATTATTGATACTGGAAAACCGTACGAATATAAAATACAGAGTATATTCGCGGTTTATTCACACTTTTTGAATCAAACCTTTGAAAAATCATCCCATGTATGGCGTGTTGTATTGTTTCCTAAATATATCCCGTATTTCAAGGTTTTATACACGTTTGAACATTAAAGTACCTTATTTTTAATTAAACTGAAATTTTATCTATATTCTTTCTACAAATTATAATGAATATGAATAATAACAAGAAGAAAATAAATGTGTTTGTAACCCTTAGTAATAAATAGTTCTCATGCAAAATACTATAAAATTGAGTGCGCACAAATGCGGCGCGTTGTCCCATTGGTGTAGTGGTCTGTACTTGGTTAAGCTTTGTTTGCGTAAGTCGGAGGAATATCGAGAAAGTAGAACCTAAGCAAGGCTTCAGAAAAGTTGGAAGTAACCGTACATAGAATATTCCTTCTGAAGACAGTGCCATTTTACCAAAACAGCTCCTAGCATCCTTCCTAAGGCACTGGCCAGGTTCAGTGACGGGTCCAGGGGAAAGTATATAAAACTACTTTCGTCCATTCCTGAACCGGCGCCCTGGCGCGCTTCTGACACGACCTTGACACGGCCTAGGCACATGCCGGAATGTCTCAAAACACGCAGTTATTTACGTTGTGTAAGTGGTTTCAGGGGCCGCGGTGGCTGAGCGGTTAGCCTGCTCGTCTCCCACCAAGGCGAACCGGGTTCAATCCCCGGCCGGGTCACTCCCGGATTTTCGCATGTGGGAATCGTGCCGGACGATGTCGCTGGCCAGCGGGTTTTGTCGGGGATATCCCGTTTCCCGCACCCTTTCATTACATCGCTACTCCATACTCACCTCATTCATCCTCATCGACTCTCAAGACCTCGTCATTAAGATCCATCCGAATCTCTCAACTCAATTCTGTAGGCCTCACGTAAGTTTTGTTGACTCTGACTTTTCACTTTTGAGAAGATATAAAGTGACACGTTTGTTGAGCTGTCACATATCAGATGAATGTCACATAGAAAGGTGCTCGTATTATTAGAAAATGAATGGCACGCTATAATACATATCGCCTTGCTTCGCTGTTGTATTACGCTGTCCTGATGTAATATACGCATGAAATCATTACGTAAAAAGGGAAGCTATAAAGATACCGACAAATACATTTACGAAAATGGACGCTACAATAAAAGATAATCGACTAACAGGTAAACATGGCGTATAAAATTATTTCATCTTATTGTATGATGATCAACATAATATTTATTTTTGTAAACACACATTATTACGGGGTCATAGAACAATGGAATTAATTTTGGTCACTTACGACATCTGAGCCGTTATAAGAGCCAAACGGAAGCGAAAACAATCAAATTTGTCTAATAGTGATGTATAATTATGACTTAAGAGTTTTGGTATCCTCTTTTTCGCTCAAGCATATTTCCGTGTGTTGTACCTTTTTTTTTTTTTAGATTACACGCACACTTTTATAACATATAAATTCTCGATATCAAGAATAAAAACATGTTCTTCATATTGAGTCTGTATTTGAAGTTGAATTTTATTCCTACTTTTTAACCCTTTTAGCAGTAAAAATTCACACACTGCAATAAGTGTTTGTTATGTTCACGCAACAGCTTTTAGTTTTCTCTGCAATAAGACAAATCAACGAGTCATGTTAAAAGTATAATAATATTTAAAACAAAATGTTTGAATCAGTAAGTGCCCACACGCCCTCACGTTAAGTTCGTCGTTTTTCTTGCACGTCACAGCATTTTTTTNCACACGCCCTCACGTTAAGTTCGTCGTTTTTCTTGCACGTCACAGCATTTTTTTTTTTTTTTTAAAAGATAAATCCCCTGGGAAAATTTCTATAGCACCGATTATATTTATTGTGAGCAATTGTTGCAGTGATACATCACAGAGCTTAGAATGATCGCAGAGCTCCGTGCGCCGCNGCAATAAGACAAATTAACGAGTCATGTTAAAAGTATAATAATATTTAAAACAAAATGTTTGAATCAGTAAGTGCCTACACGTCCTCACGTTAAGTTCGTCGTTTTTCTTGCACGCCACAGCATTTTTTTTTTTTTAAAGATAAATCCTTTGGGAAAATTTTTATAGCACTGATTATATTTATTGTGAGCAATTGTTGCAGTGATACATCACAGAGCTTAGAATGATCGCAGAGCTCCGTGCGCCGCACAATGGACTATTGTTCTCCGAGTAGTGCGGCTGGCTGGCAGGTCAACGGCCATCACTTGCACTATGGTTGCAACACTGCACTTGTAGTTTCGACGTGAACTCGCTTTGAGTGATCGTGCAACACGTCCTATACATAATAAGTATTGCTTCAGGCGTACGCTTCTTCCGTTTTATTTAATTGTAGCATACGGATGCATTTCCGACATCGCGTTCATTTCATCGAAACACACGTCTCGACAACCCCTCGCATTCCTCAAAATACTTGCCCTCATTTCAAAAACACCATGTATACATACGTCTGCATATTTGGCACATGTAAACTGCTTTGCAAGGTTTGGAAGCTGAACTGAGTTGCATTTCGTTCTCATTCTATGCTTTAAAATTTTAATATTGTGATTTCATTTACGAAGTTATCGCTGTTCACTAGTATTCGCTATTTTACTATGTCAAGTCAGTGTAAGCTGGTGTTTGGCTGGTGTTATGATTTAAATATTTTGTGGACAATTTATCCTTATCGGGGATATAGGATCGTAACGAGTTGTTGATAAGACTTATGTAATGCACACTATATAAAAGATGTTTATTTAACATTAAGGTTGTACAATATTATTTCAATATAAATATGATTGAATATGAACCGGGGGAGCTATATAAATTACTGAAATATTAAATGATATTATTTTATAAAGATTTAACCAGCCACGTTCTGAGTAAAGCCTAATTGGAGAGTCCCCACATTGTTCATTATTTCGGAGGCTAATTAAGATGGCGCAAGTCGACGGCCGGGCACACCCATCTTCATTGGTCTTCTCGTTTCAATGGNATCACTTGCACTATGGTTGCAACACTGCACTTGTAGTTTCGACGTGAACTCGCTTTGAGTGATCGTGCAACACGTTCTTTACATAATAAGTATTGCTTCCGGCGTACGCTTCTTCCGTTTTATTTAATTGTAGCATACGGATGCATTTCCGACACCGCGTTCATTTCATAGAAACACACGTCTTGACAACCCCTCGCATTCTTCTAAATACTTGCACTCGTTTCAAAAACACCATGTATACATACGTCTGCATATTTGGCACACGTAAACTGCTTTGTAAGGTTTGGAAGCTGAACTGAGTTGCATTTCGTTCTCATTCTATGCTTTAAAATTTTAATATTGTGATTTCATTTACGAAGTTATCGCTGCTCACTAGTATTCGCTATTTTACTATGTCAAGTCAGTGTAAGCTGGTGTTTGGCTGGTGTTATGATTTAAATATTTTGTTGGCAATTTATCCTTAACGGGGATATAGGAGCGTAACGAGTTATTGATAAGACTTATGTAATGAACACTATATAAAAGATGTTTATTTAATATTAAGGTTGTACAATATTATTTCAATATAAATATGATTGAATATGAACCGGGGGAGCTATATAAATTACTGAAATATTAAATGATATTATTTTATAAAGATTTAACCAGCCACGTTCTGAGTAAAGCCTAATTGGAGAGTCCCCACCTTGTTCATAATTTCGGAGGCTAATTAAGATGGCGCAAGTCGACGGTCGTGCACACCCATCTTCAGTAGCTTTCTCATTCCAATAGCCCGACGACAAAAGACACCGCCCACGGACTACGCTGTCCTATATCGGCTGCGTTGTCCCCGTTTACTGGCCGGTGGAGGGGGTTTCTGTGTTTTGCGATTTCATAACTAATTTCAGCGATCTCGGCCCGTGTCCTGGATAAATATGCGAAGGTGTGATCAGGCAGGTCGCTAAGCTAAGGGCCTGATCACAACTCGTAACATCTCCTGCAATTTTCAATAGCGAGATGCCCTCATCTCGTCCTGGAGTCCGTGTGGATTATATATATGATTGGAGTAGTGGGGTTCATCTTGTGGCAGTAGGAATATGGATCGGGTTGAAGTCCTCTTCGATACAGTAGGAAACATTTTTTTTAAAAGGGAATTACAGTAGATGGAGAATGTAGATATAAGTAACTGCCAATTGCTTTCGTGCAATACTCGGGCGAGATGGGGAAAACAAACGCTGTACTGTGTGTTTGTAGTGGCCGTGCGGGCCTTGAACTTCAAAACCGCTGTGTGTGCAAAGTGTCTTCTACGCGGGAGTGGTAGACGCCCCGCGAGCGGTTCGCGAACGCGTCAGCCTTTCTTGATGCCAACACTATGTGGCGTGAATCCTTCACTACAATAAATTATTTGTAAGGACTGAACATTCAAAAACACTGTAGTAATAATTAAAAGGGAAGCTAATTGAAACGCAAAAGTATGGAACTAGGAAAAACTAAGTGCTCTCACCCCGGTACATTAATTGTTTTGTGTATGTTTGTACATAAAACTACAATTCCTGGAAATTAAATACATGTTAATACACACAATATAAAAGCAGTGATGTAATAATATTACATAATGAGTAATACGTAGCATCCTGGTGGTTAGGATAGTGATAGGATGGTATCGTAATGTAGCATGTTATTAAATTAATTATTTAATGAAAATAAAACAAAGCTGCAGCTGCTTTTCAACTACGTTTCATTACGTAAGATGGTAATTGGAGGGATACTTAAAGTAACATAATATTAGTAAATGTATTCTAATATACACTAGTATCTAAAAATAACAAAACAAATGTTTAATGTAACAAATGTTAACGTATTTGACAACAAAATGTTTCTCTAATAATAATAATAATAAGATGTGTAAAACTCTTTAAAATTTTATAACAAAGGTTCTTATTTATACAAGAATGAAAATCTTAAAATTCAATATTAAAAATGTAATGCCATAACTACATGTTATTGTGTAGCCACATTACTATAAATTAGTATAAATGAAACGTCTCTTTGTCATAAAATTGACGTAAACAGTTCATTGTTTCATTCGTAGACAGTTTTAATGTAGTATTTTTTTTTCCTTCTTAATTATATTGTTGCTGGCATTGAAATACAACTTTTTTTATTTAAAATTCTTTTAAATCTTAAATTTAATTTAAAATATTTTTTTCTTCCGTTATACATTATAATTTACAAACCTTTGATTTTGGAGGTCTCCTATCGGTAATCTTAATGTGTTTAAATTGATTTTTTTTGTTAAGCAATAATCCATTTTTAGAGCAAAGTTGTTACGTAAGTTTTGCTGTTACCTGCAGGGTGCAGTGTTAGTTGTGTATGTAAAATATGGAAACCACTGGTTACCTGTGTACGACTCGCGAGCTGCGTTAAACGGTAGAACTGAAGCAGTGTAATGAAAGTGCGCGCCTTGACATTGCTGTGTGGGACGTCAGAACAGGTGTCCTGCTGTCTCTGCTATCGTGGACATTGCTTGCGCCGCCCTCCGGAGGGACTTTGGATGAAAAGATGCGACGTCCCTGCTGGTTGCTGCTGTTCATGAACGTGCGGTATCGTTGTTCTGAAACTTACAAGGGAATTTATTAACAAAATGCTTTCGCAGCTGATCTAAACACCTAATTTGCAGTAAAATTTTACTTTAAAGAATTAATATGGCCCTAATAGTTTATGAGGAGTAAGGTTATTTAAAATGTAGTTGTTAATTTTATCATGGTCTTATTATATGTATATATGGGTTTATTATATTTCTGGGTGTGTCCGACCTTGGAAGCTTGCATTTTGAGACGTGCGTTAAAGTTAATTTATTTCTGAATAGTCTTCGTCAATTATATTATCAGGCAATAAAATCTTTATGCTAACTTATGTTTCTGTTTAAAATCCATTTCTTAGGCAATGTCTACAACTGGGGACGTTTATACAAATGCCTATTTTCATACAATTTTTTTAAAAATAATTTATTGCAGTTAGTTGTGCACGCAGATAAAGCTCTTAACTATTAAAATGTTAATAATTACGCTGGGCACCAACACATTATAAGTAGATCATAATGAAATTGATTATTAAAAGTTGAGATAGTAATAAAGAGGAGAAGAACGTATAGATAAAGAGCAACTATTATAGTTGCTCTTTATCTATACGTTCTTACACACGCAAATAAAATGTTATCAAGGCCGAGGGACAACACACAGTATAAGTAAAACATTATCACACTGGTTATGGAAATAGAAGATAGTAGAGATGAAAGCAACATATAAATAATTAAGTAGGTACTAATTACAATTCTACTTCCACACAAAAGGGTAGCATATGGAGATTGGAGAAATTTCTACGCAATGAATTACAACAGGGCGGTCAAAAGCAAAAGCACCCTCACAGTATACTTTAAAGGTACTGTGTAGTTTAGAAAGGACCCACAGCAAAAATCCTACGCATCCAGACTGCGCCCCTACTGCCTGAACTCTTTCAAGGCCAGTAGAGCACAGAAGAAATGTCTCTCTGGTCGGGTCACCACTCCGCCGGAGGCCCAAAACGCTAAACGAAAGGTTTGACCTCCTGAGTAAGTACTCCTGACAATTGGGTGGATGTGGGTAAGCCGTGAGCGGATAGTCACAGTCGAAGTGGATGTGTCTCGGGCACTATTCCCATTTCGTTAAATACCCTTGACACTGCACACAATTATACCTTCTCGGGTCAGGTTTAGCAGTCTGCGCATCCACTTCAGGACTGGTGTGAAATTCAACACATCCGAAAGTCGCGGGTATTAGGCAAAGTCCATGAATCACAATATTGCGTGAACCCAACGAAATTCATTCTGCCCCGTGTCCGTATGGCAATGGATTGTGGGAAGTGTATGAGAATATTGGGAGTTTGAGGAACTTACAACTAGAACAATAGAAGTAAAGCTTAAACTGGACAAGGGGAAACATTTGCGTGGCATGCACTAGCACGTGTTTTCGCAACACAGCGGCGCTCGAACTGCGGGGAAGTACTGATGCGGTAATGTGTTGCCTCGGCACCTTGCTGCTGGGTCACGTCGCCTGGCATGTAGCTGTGATTACTCGTCCTTCAATATGGCAACTTGTAACATAATACGAGCTTTCTATCAGCGTACACAAATCTCATAGTTAACTGGCATATCTTATTTCTATGCATTTTTCTTAAAGATATGTTGACTGATGGGAGTACATAATAAAATCCTGTACCTTTATCCAAGCACAATAATATCTTACTACATTATTATGTCTTGTTTAGAATTCATTCAATTATCATGAGTTAAAAGTTAATTTAATTGAAATTGTCACGTGATTATGAATTACTATCACAGTAATAGTTTCATTTCAAATAATTTCATCCAGCGCACACAGCTGATCTATATCTTAATTTAAATTACTAGAATGGTATTGCTGAGGTAAATATACACAACTATGGACTCGCGGTTCATACTGAAACTCTTTAAATTTTAATAATGTTTGTTATTTAGGTTTCAAATAATTGCTTTGTAAGTTTAGATATTGGGCCGTAAAAAATAATTTATTATTTAAACCTAACAAATTTTAAAAGTAGATATGACATTATTTTAATTATACAGCTAGATAAAAGCTGAAAGTATTAATGTTAAAAGTGGACGTAGCTGAAATTTTGTTATTATCAATACGGAAATTAGCGTAGGTGGGTGGGTAATTTATTGAAATGGGGGTGGATGATAGAGAAAGCTGATGCAATGCAGCAAGAGGGCAGGGAGGAGCCAAGCCTCCGCCATTGTTATGATTTTGATATTTGTTGATATTTGTCCTTAACGGTGATATAGGGGCGCAACAAGTTATTGATAAGAGTTATGTACTGAACACTATATAAAAGAGGTTTATTTAACATTAAGGTTTTACAATATTATTTCAATATAAATATGATTGAATATGAACGGGGGGAGCTATACAAATATACTGAAATATTAAATTATATTATTTTATAAAGATTTAACCAGCCACGTTCTGAGTAAAGCCTAATTGGAGAGTCCCCACATTTTTCATAATTTCGGAGGCTAATTAAGATGGCGCAAGTCGACGGCCGGGCACACCCATCTTCATTGGTCTTCTCGTTTCAATGGGCCTACGACAAAAGTCACCGCCCACGGACTACACTGTCCTATATCGGCTGCGTTGTCCCCGTTTACTGGCCGGTTGGGTGGGGTTTCTGTGGTTTGCAATTTCATAACTTATTTCAGCGATCACGGCCCGTGTCCTGGATAAATAAGTGAAGCTGTGATCAGGCAGGCCGCTCAGCTAAGGACCTGGCCACAACTCGTAACACTTGGCATTACTTTAACGTCGTAGTAATACAAAAATTGATTATTCCTCCTGTTAATTTTATCGTAATACAACTTTTGGTTATGGCAACATTACTTAGAGGTTTTATCAACATTAACACTTCAACAGTATTGTTTATGAAGTATAGTGGCAATGGTGTGGTGAAACTGAATTCGGAATTTTGATTGGTTCTCCATTATCTACAATGACTACAAAAAAAGTAACCGCATTTTATTTAACTGCATCATTGTCTCATGTTCCATATATATATATATGCTTATTTATACTATCACATTTTTATTGCATTTGTTTTTCTTGCCCATATATTGCGTTATTCATTTTTGGTTACTTTTTTTCGTAAGTTAGTCATTGTTGGCAATGGAAATCCAATCAAAATTCTAATTCTACTTCAACAGTTACCCGAAAGAGGCCTGCAGTGAAGTGCACTGATACTCTCCTCCCTTCCCGAGTTATTTTTGTTCGTTTCCTGCATCAAAAACTAACATTAGGAGGTAGTTCTTAACCTCGCGTGGGGGAAGTTCAGGGAACACGAATTCTCGTTACACTTCGCGTTATATGACTAAGACCTTTGATCTGCTCTGTGGACGCGACAAACGAGGTAGTGTTTCCAGTTCGGAGCCAATCAGAGAATGTATCATCACGTCTGCATTGATATTAACAGTGCGGTAGTAAAATGTCGCTACATTATGTGGGGGGATGAGAGGGCGTTATATTGTAGACGTCGTATTGAATATATTGCCGTTATGACTGTGCATTCGAGTGAATGAATTTAGTGGACGGCTTTCATGGCAAGTGCCAAGAGAAAATAATTCGTATCTTAGCTCACTCNGGCTTTCATGGCAAGCGCCGAGAGAAAAAAATTCATGTCTTAGCTCACTCACCACATACTTCAAACATTGACAGCTGATAACTTAACGACGAACAGTGACCACGCAAACCACTCGGAGGTTCACAGCGGAGTCAATCGGTGTTGCAACAGAGCATCGCGATGATTAAATTTACAAGTTCCTGCTACCAAATATCTTGACTTGGCCCTTTATTTTTAATAATTACATTGTAAGAAATTGTTACCTGGCTGAAGTTATATAGTATACTGGAGACATAGTAACACAGTAATAAAAAGTGTAATAAAGGCACTCGTCTCTGCTTCGTCTCTTTAAGGCGCAAGGCAGTGTTATGAAGTATCGCAATTCCATCGGCAACGGCCTGTATGAGACACTGATATGTGACCCTATCGTTTTATGGTTTTATGGTGTAACGATAAAGACAATGGTGTGCTGCACTTTCCTATACTGCTTCAAAATTTCTGTCCCGGAATTTTAATACCCAAGAAGGTTTGTGAGAGCACATGCCCAGACTACTTTAACTATTAAAAATAATTTAAACAACAATGAACTCAATTGGCGCTTTTAGCTGCGCTATGAGGAAAACGTTTCTTAAGTCTCTTTATTTGTCGGCACACGCCACTTATATATGTATGTATATATATTATATATACACATACACATACGTATATATACATAAAGACTTTTCGTAAACTCGCCCGAAATATTTCGGGAGGTGATTTATTTTGGAAACTGAGGTAGACATAAGCAATGCAACTTACAGCCCAGCTCAGTTCTCAAGGAACATACTGTATACGCTCTTGAAAATCGATTTTAGAAATGACATTTTTGCAATATTTAAAAAACGACGTGAAATTTAACCACAACTCTCTGGATAGTGTTTTGTGCTACCGAGATATTCGCCTTATGGGCAAACTGGTGATAATACCTACCGCCTCCACTAGTACGGTTGCCCACACTCTTATTGCATTTTCTTTTGCTTTCAAGTTTTATGGAATTTTGCTGCCGTCTTATGGAGTAGTACGGTCTACTTAACACAAAACGTAAGTGCCTAAGGCCCACTGCTTCCTTTTAAAACACACACACAGTTTTCAGTGGCTACGATACAACGCCTGACACTTAGGCAATACTTCATACATGTGGAGGTAAATGCATCGTAAGCAACCGACATTGGGCCGACTATTCCCGAAAGCCCAAGTGAAACGAGACAGATCTTGTGTGCCGGGCTTGCACGTGAGTATAAATGCTTAAGCAGCGAGTTCAGTGACGTGATTATATTGAAAATCCGACGATAACTTTCTGAGATTTCTGTGGCGAGGTAGGTTGCGTCATCCGCTGGGAGATGTTGCATTGGTGTGGACTGTAAAATAGACATGATTGCTAAGTGAATTTATTGTAGTGAAGCTGTGAACATCAAATTTAACACGCTTTTACGTTGTCAGTAACATCAACAACACCAACAAACAACGTTTCGCATGCGTTCGATACATGTGTTACTGTATCACAGGCGCGTGCGTCGCCTGTGCAGGAACACTCCGCTGGACTTCTCAGCTCATGGTGCAACTTACTTCGCCACAGATACAGTCAAGTCCATACACCTTTGAACATCCGCTTATATCTAAAAAAAAAAAAAAGCTCGTAGCATTTTCAAATAACTCACGTTACTGAACTCGCCGCTTACTAACATGTTACACTATTGGGAGAAATGAGTATATCCCATTTAAAAAACCATAGTTGATTTCATCTCGGAACACACATATACAGTGTCCTTTTAGCACCGCAGTGCCATCTACGAATTCTATGTCAAAATTTTGATACCTTCAGCGGTTCGGAAGATATTTGGAGTTAACATGTTAGCTGAATAATCCTGTATTGTCGCGGATTCTTTCCACAACCCATAACATCCACCACATCCTACCATCTCAACATCCACAAGATCCAGTACCAAGAAAAAATAAGGGATAGGAAGCGTTAATTTCAAAAAACAAAGGACAAAAGAAAAAAATAGACATTTTACGCAATATTGGCTCTGTCATGTTTGTAAGATTGTAAAAGTTAATAACAATGATATAAATTTTTATTGTATGATTGTGGAATTAAATTTTCTTTTCGTTCGATATCCCACTCAAATTTATTTACAGAAGACATGAAAACAATTTAACTAATATTTAAAATGATATAAAATAATATAAAAATAGTTAGCTTGCTTACACAAAATACATTAAAAATATCATACACGTCTTTTAAATAATTTTTAAAATTTATCATTCTATGAGATTATTCAGGCTCGAGATGAGAGGCTTTCCAGAGAAAGGCACATAGGGGTGGCACCTACCTGGCGCTTGAATGGCGTTCCAGAGTGTTTGAAATCCGCGTTTTTTTACGAAACCATTAAACGTGTCCTCGTTAGATCAATACACGAAAAGAAAACACACCTCATACGATGTACGTAGAATTCTCTCAACATATAATTCGCATTACAAATGCTATTCTCGAGCCCTCCAACGTTCCAAAAACGACTTTTTCACACTGCAGTATCTCGTAATAAATTAGTCGGAAACATACAAAACTGCTATAGTGACATGCACTGAACTTTGCTTCAGACTTTCCACCAATAAAATTATACGGTCACTTATTAAAGTCCCATAGGTAAACGCAGCACGATGGAAACACTGCACGCCAGTTCAACGCCATACGCGTAGGAGTGCAGGGGCAGTAGGCACGCATGTGAGTGTCGCCCTTATCGCTCCCGCGCTTCCCTACTTCAAAGCTACAGGTAGGTGGCGCCCTTAAAACTCAGTCCTTCACTCCCTCCCATCTATTGCAAATCTCGTTGATCACAGCATTCCATCAGTCCTGGAGCTGAGGGTACTCCCCTCACCAGACACCTTATGATATAAGTAGTGCATCACAGATTATCACTCTCATTAGTCTGTCTATAGCCGGGGATACTCTCCCCACCAATCACCTTGCGATGCTGGTAGTGCTAGGCTAATTAACAGCTCTCATACACCTCTTCTTCAACTCCAAAAATTCTGTCGTCTCAGCATTTCTGCACTGCGCAGCTTCTGTCCTGTCCCAGAACCGCCCTGACAATACTACTCTCCCGAGAGGTCACTCATCTCAGAACGTGCTCACGAGTTCCTTCCTTAGAACATAAGAGTAATTCGCAAATTAACTCTTGCAACCCATTTCTGAAGGCAACTCCCAACTGCACAACTAAGTTCCAATTTCTCTCAGAAAAAGTTAAAGTACTATATGTATACTCTAACTCTAGTAGAATCTCGTTCCCCATAGCATAGGGTGCCATTATTCATGGTAACACAAAGCGCGACTTCTCGCTGACAGTGTCGACCTGCAGAGTCTGCTCGACGACATCTCCTTTCCTCACCGGGAGTTATCTCCCTTCCTCGCCGGGAGGTGTCTGCTAAGCTGCGCCCCAGAGTATATGTATATACACGTATGACGCCCCCTCCTCGCGAACCCCGCAACGTGAGCTTCCTGGAAAATGTCCAAGGATAGCCAAGGTGAATCCAGAACAGTCTAAACATTACATCATTCTCTGCCAAAATATTACATCATTCTCTGCCAATAACATATAACCGAGGGGTGGTGTGGTGGTTGAACTACTCGCCTCCCATCATGGCGAATCGGGTTCGATTCCCGGCAGGGTCGCTCCCGGATTCTCAGACGATGCCGCTGATCGGCGGGTTTTCTCCGGGATCTCCCGTTTCCTCCACCCTTGAATTCCGGCGCTGATCCATATTCACCTCGCTTCACCCTCATCGGCTCTCAAGACCTCACTGTTAATAGCCACCCAAATTTCTTCACTCAATCACATATGATCTACAAGGACATTTCTTGGTGCACAACAAAATATCCTAATTTATAGCAGTATACAATTCGCAAAACAGCATCCTTTAGGAGACAGGAGTACTCAAAGACGAACTTGAATCTGTTGTTATTTCCAGAAACGTGTCTACCGCAACAGTTAGGCGAACTCTTCTGCGAATGGAGCTCCGGAGTAGACGGAGGGTGACTGCATCCATGCTAACAAAGGTTCATCGACGAAAACGACTGGAATTTTCTCGATAGTATGGTGACTGGACCGCTGCTGATTGGCGACGGGTAGCCTTGCCCGGCGAGTCACGTTTTCAGCTGCATAGAACGGATGGACATCAGCGTGTCTGGCAATAAACGTCGGAGAACCGACGCCCTGCATCCATTGCTGGATGAGCACAAGACGGTGAGGGCAATGTTATGGCCTGGTGAATGTTCTCGTGGTATTATCTAGGTTCCATAATCCATGTGTAAAGCACTCTTGATCGATGTGGTTATGAATACATTCTCGGCGATCATGTCCACCCGTACATGATGATTGTCTTTCCTCGGGAGGATAGAATCTTCCAGCACGATAATGCGCCTTACCACATGGCTAGAATTGTCCGCGCGTTGCTGGAAGAGCAGAATCAGGACTTCAAAGTTATTCCCTGGCGCCAAACAGCCTCGATCTCAGTCGAAATTGCACATCTGTGGGCCCACGTCGATCGTCGTGCTCGTCGTGTCTCCTCCACCACGCAGCCTTCAACAGTTGTGGGACGCACTGCCGACAGCATGGTTCCAGATACTTGTGGAGTCCTATCAGCATTTGACTGAGTCACTGCCAGCTCGTCTGGCTGCTCTCCGTGCTGTGAAGGGCGGTTACTCTGGATACTAGCAGGTGGTCATAATAATGTGATTCGACTGTGTACATATATGTACACACATTTACATGTAAAGAGTTGACAGGAATGGTAACATTGTGTGTATTTGGTGTAATTGAATTTACTTGATGAAGCAGTGAAAAAAGTACGCAAATTATGTATTTACAACTACAGTGAATTTTGTGATTTTTCGTTCAATGGAAAAGGGAAGGGGGGGGGGACAGTTTCAGTCACCAGAGTGGTGTTAACCATATCACTCTGGTTAAGCCATCGCAAATAATAACAAAGGGAAAAGAATGTCCCGCCCTCCTTTCCACCAGTTTTATTTTTTTAATCACTATGCTTCCTACCACCGTAGCAATTTCTATTAATACGTGTAATAAGTTTTGAACTTATTCCCTGTCAAGAAGGTTTCTACATTGTCTACGCTGGTTTTTCACTCTCCTTTCTTACTCACAGATTCATTTAGAAAGGTAGACGTGGCCCCAATCGTAGCAGTGTTTTGCTACATCGCTGTGAGCCATACAGCCTATGGCTTAGTAGCAGCGGCTGTGGTGTAGCATTGCACACCGCACTGCACCACACACACACTGCTCTCACCCCACAGCTGGCTGCTAATATGCTCTCTGGCTTCTTGTATTCTTGACTTTTGTCATGGTCATAATCGCCTATACTAGATGTTCCCGTGTTTGTAATACTGGCACAGTCTGTATAGAACTCAGGTTATAATTTAACGAAGTGCTCACCCAGATAATCTGTTTCTATTATAACTCGTTCTGTACAGGTCAACTATTGGAAATAACTAGCAGTATCAGTTGTTATGCTGAGACATTTGCTGTGTATAACTTGTAGCTGTTTTACATACAGTATGTCACGTTTTTATTATACACAGCATCAGCCATTATGAAATAGAGTATTTTTCCATTATGTGTGTGTGTGTGTGTGGAGGGTAGCAACCCGGAGGTTTGTCGGAACCAAAGACACAACGCGGAAATGGAGACCGTGTCGCGATGAAGGCAACAAGGCAGGATGATACTACAGTGGTTTACCATTGCCTTCCGCGGGATAGACGAGATGAAGCGAGGTTAGAATGGAGCAGCGTCGGAATGCAAGGGTGGGGGAAACGGGAGATCCCCGAGAAAACCCACCAACCAGTGGCATCGTGAGGCACAATTCCCACTTGCGAAAATCAGGGAGTATTCCGGTCGGGGATTGAACCCGGTTCGCCTTGGTGGTAGGCAGAAGTCTAACCGCTCAGCCACCGCAGCCTCTAATGCTTCTAGTGTGAAATCGCTCACGAATCAGTGTGATTTCAAATCCTTATAACCTCAACAATTATAAAAATATCTTCCTCCAAAGTACAAGTACTGGAATTCATTTTTGGCACTGTATACACAAGCTACGTGATCATGATTGACGAAAACTGTGCATTTACAGCTTGAAACTGGCTACCAGTTGCATGTACATAATTTTATTGTAATTTATTTTATTTCTGAAGTGAGCGCTTCCTACAATAAGAAAACTACCTTATCCGATGTAAAGTATATTTAATTTCAATTGCACACTCAAGGGAAGTGTATAAAAATTGTTTATTCCAATTTTCAGCGCAACATTTTCAGTAAATTTTCTTAAATTTGTTTGTACTTAGTTATATTTCTACTTTTTTGGGAGGGTCTACAGCTCCTTCAGCTCCCCCTTTGCATATGTACCTCCTAGTCACAGTGTGTTGTGCTGTGTCTAGAAGTACTAGATGTCGGTCAGCTGCCCCAGTGGCAGGCCGTACCGCATCGTGCCCAGAAGTGCAACAACACTTAAAGGTAAATTTCCAAAGCCATATTTGAAAAAAATAAATTCTATACTTAACAAAAACTTTAATCTTTGAAATGGCGGAAAATAACTTGCCTTGATCGGGGTGTGTTTGTATATACGAGAAATTACTATAAAGTCGATTAGGACCTGCAAATATCATAAGCTGTTGTTGCATGACCACTGTTATGCAATTGACGAGCCTCTGCTACAGTAAATCAATCAGAAGTGCAGTGACTGTGGTTTGTTTTTATCGGGTGGGTTCTTGCGAAAAATTATAGTAAAACCACCTTTGGGTAGCAGCTTTAAAAGGTGGATATTATCTTATATAAAATCTATGAGACGAAAAAATAGGCAATTCAATTTTTTTTTACAAATTATTGCACACCAGTGAGCACATAACTGTTGTGGTTACTGCAATCTCGTCATTTTCACCGAATCAAAGGCAATTTTTGTAATTTAAAGTTAATATTGCTTTCTGGTGAATTTCACTAAAATACAAATAACCAGCTAAATTTGCCTTAGTTGTGGCTATGTACTAATTTCAAATAATTTTCTTATGTTGCAGTGTAGCGATGATGACATGTGCTGTGGGGGATGCTGCCAAGGTGGTGTGTGTGTCTCTAGTGAGTATACCATTATACATAAATGAAAAATATACATATGCATCTGTATTTAAGGGCATTGACCACGAGAAATTTTGTTATATTTTATTTGTACCACATACTGTTCAACTTCTAGACATTATCTGTGACTCCTTTTTCCTCAGATAATTTTTTTTAAAATTTTATGGGTTTTAGAATATGACATGTCAAAGTCAAAATGTTACTGTTTTTGTGATGTACAAATCAAATAAACCAAACTATTTACAGAACATTTAACAAGGGCAACTGAAAGATCTTGCCCTAGTTCATTTTAATGTATGCTTAGGAAAAGTTATTTTTACGAAAATTCAAGTGGAAGGGGGGNTTTCGAAATCACAAAAATATTTCCTTGTTCGATTTTATTTATGTCTTAGAGAAGCTCTTGACATCTCCTTTCACTGTGAATTATCATCTCATTTCTGTACTACGCAAGTTTTCATTATTTGTATATTTCTAAAACATAACAATTGTGATTTGAAAATGCATTTATGCAAAAACTAAGCGCTCAATTTTTTTACTAGGAAAACTTAATTATTGATATTGTCTAAAAGCTGAATTGTATGTGGTACAAATATATAAAATAACAATTTTTTTCGTGGCAAAGCCATTAAAGTGAGAGTTAGGAAAAAAATGTGATCCGTACAGTAATCCATTAGTCAGTAATAATTATGTGAAGCCCGAGCTTACTGTTTACAATATTTAAATCTACGGCTGTGGTGTTTTCCCCAGGAACTTCTTCGACTCCATTTTAACAAACTGTTCTTTGTTAAATAAAAGTACTGGAGGTGTAAAAAAAACTAAATGGAAATTAAAATTGTATGTGGACATTGAGAGCAGACATTGTATAACGTCACGTATATGACAGTACAAACATCACAAAATCTTTAAAATGTTATCAATACACAAGACCCTCAAACACTCGTAGCACAAATACAAAACCCTTTAAAATAAGAAATATTCTGTTTGGAATAAAACAAGGAGAAAATGCAATTATTTTAATTAAAGGAAAGTCACAATACAGTGAACACATTAAATAATCGTGAATAAAATAAAATGATGATGCTGCTTATTTAATTCAGTCTAAAGAAATGAAATGTTTTGGCAATATCTACACCCTTCCCTAAAAAATTTGATTAAGGGAAAAGCTATAACTGCAATAGTTAATTCCTTGAAACTTGCAAATAGTTCATTAATTGGTCGCACTTAGGGCACTTAGCACTTCAGCTTCGGCATACAGGCCAGTTGACGCCACATGGTGTGTTACGTCATATCTCGTGGCAAGAGCTGCTACGACGTAAAGACCAATGGCCGGTGCACCCAACGGCTGTAGCATTCGGGTATACACCATTTTGGATCACCTACTAATTTATTACATGATTTACTTCTTGTAATAAACAAAGTAGTATTACCTCTTGAGTCACGTAGTACCTGTTGGTAAGAAGGTGCAAGTTCCGTTCTTGTCAACCTGCATTTTGCACTCTTCGCCTGATGTTGCTGGTGCGGCCCGATGCAGCTGGTACAGTTGATGTGACTGCGGCAGTCAGAGTGGGCACAAGTAGCTCATAGATGCGTGGCTTGCATCAACGAGAAGGCAGTTTGTCCTATTGTACTGTTCTAATTCATCAATTTTTTCACCTTGGGAAGCCACATTTTCCTTGAGAAGCTGCAGTTCTCAACGCATTGTATCCTAATTTTTCTTAAAGTTACTTGGAAATTCCGCAGTACACAACATGAAATATTAGGGTATAATAACTACTTTAAATGTTACCTCATCACTTCTATCCAATAGATTTGCATACGGGTACACACTCATAAAGATATTTTTTTCTGATGGCTGTTTGTTTAACGTTTAAAACTGGAAATAGCCGGAGCACTCACAGAGACCGTTTACTCATCTTCCGTAATTTTTAGCTTTCAGATATAAATATGGCAACTTAACTGTCACTGTGGTTCGAATGAAAAGCGTAAATTATATGACATTTTCGTTTGTATAATCTAACTTTATACAATCACACGCCACACTCAAATTCATTGATCTACTTAATATTCACTTACAGTGCCGAAAAAGTTATTTATTGTGGACAATTAGCAGCTCCTAAAATTTCTCGTCATTACATTATTTATATCTGATACGATCTCGAGTGTAATAATATACAACCTAATTAGATTACATATAGAAATTATTGAGGATTAGATTATGCATGTTTATTATCTAATGCTGCATCCCTGCTATGGCACGAAATATATAATGCCCCAAATGTAGATGAAAAAGTAACTCGTTTCAGTAATTTTGTAACCAGTATAATGAATAAACATGTTCCTCTGAATACAAAATGCGTAAAAAGACCGCCCACGCCTTGGTTTACCCTCTTAATTAAAGAGCTTATTCCCAAGCATGATAATGCATTTCGTATTTTCAAACATGCCCGCAAAAATAGTTCTCAGCAAGCTTTTCAGTTTTTTAAAACATAAAAGAATTACATAACACTTGCACACATACTCTGAGGAAAGCAAATTAAATTACATGGAAAATGTTCTCTCTGCATCATCTTATCCTCATACCCTGTGGCAGAGTCTTAAAGTGCTTGGGGTCAACAGCAAGCAGAATATAAATGACTATCCTATTGTGCCACTTGATGAACTTAATCTTCATTTCACTCATACTGTCAGCAATTTTGCCATATTACCTCCGGATTAAGCCATCGAAACAAGTCATAACGAAACTACTACAGATTACGAAATATTTTATTTTAAGACTTTTACTTGAAGTGATGTTCTACGGGCCATAAATAGAATCACATCGAAAGCAGTATGCGCAAATAATTTGCAAATTTAATTCATCAAAAAAAATTATTACTTTCGTTACTGGACCGATTGTTGATATTTTTGAAACAGCTGTTTTCCCAAGTCAATGGAAATTTGCATACGTAAGACCACTTGCAAAAATCAAATCTCCCAAATGCTGCAAAGACCATTGAACAATAAGTACCTTGCCTGCAAAAATTGAAAGCATTCAATTATATTGTCCACAATCAGCTTTACATTTATATTAACGACGACGAACTGTTATCTCCATATCATTCGGGTTTCCGTTCTAAGCACAGCACTGCTACAGCCTTCACACATATCGCGGACGATATAAGGAAGTAAATAGTAGGAAGTTTTAATACTGCCCTTAAAAAAAAAACTTCATAAATTATTTATCGGAGTGCATAGTGCACGAACCATCACTTATATAGTGTATATCCGTATTGTGGATTTAGAAAATATTGTTAAGTGGGCCAAAAATAATAGGTTGCAAATAAATGCACATAAAACTCGGTACTTAATATTTAGTTGGATAAAACTTAGAAGTACGTTTGTTCCAAAAAAATCACCTCTTTAATTACTAGTGGCAAAAAATCGGAATGACCCATACAGTTACAAATAAGTGTTGAATTCAATGACTCTCGTACTAGGTCAGATGATATTAATAAAATCTGTAGAAAAGTCACTCACACTCCCAAGTATGGATTACTGCGAAGTTATATATCGTGACCTCACAAGTAACTAATCTGCAAAGTTACAGTGCTTGCAAAACATTTGTGTACTTTACATATACAACTTAAAATCTTGGGAACACATCAGCTCTTACTTCGAAAAACTTGGGGGGTTTACTCTTGGTGGCAGGCGCAAGCTTCACACACTAATCCTATTAAAAAAAAAAAAAAAAAAAACACTTAAATTTGATCATACATGTTTGTGCGAAAAATCACAACTCGTAGTTCCCTATCACAAGTCGAATTTATTTTCCCAATCCTTTACGGTCTCGAGTGCTCGTTCTTAGAATGATATGGCTAGTATCCGTAGACCGTCCAAACGTCTGTAATTTCAAACATAAGTTAAAAATGTATTAGTCGCATGACAAGTTTCGGAAGTAGTAGAAATATGGTGCTGTATTTCTTTTTTTCACCCTAGTTTTGATTATGTATTTGTTGTAAACTAATAATATTGTAACTTTTATTATTATTTTTTAAACTTATGTAATTACTCCCCCCACCCCCCGAACACAGATATTAATTCCTAATATTTTTATCCTGATATTTGTTTTACTTAAAGGTTTTTTCACATGTTTCTTCTAGTATCAAGCTGAAGAGTGTAAATAGATCATGCCCTAATGAATAAAATTTTCTTCTACCTATTTTATATTATATTTATTATTATGGTTTAATTTAATTATTTTTGTGTTAATGTTTACTAAAGGGAAAGAAACAACATTTCGTTTCAACTTATTTTCAATGTAACAAAAGTGACATTTATTGTAGTAATATTTATTGTATGTTTATGTGTTTCAGGATAGATAACCCAGTTGTGCAATTTCATGTTTGTTACACATTAACATACGTAGTTAAGTGTATGAGAACGCGAAAGCTTTATCTTCACCGCCAATAAATACATAATAATAATAACAATACAACTTGAAAATGTATTCTTTTACGTAGATGTTTTACAAACTCTCAGAAATGAATTTACTTTCTATAATGATAGTATACAGGATGAATATGAACTCAGACCACAAACTTTCAGAGGTTGTTCGGGAATTTTTGACGAGTGTTTTGATATAGGGAACCCATGGTCACCGGTGGTGCATTACCACATCTGTGCGATTCGCCCGTTTAGTTTATAACTGTTTACACGGAATGTGTATTGTGTTTGCGACCAGAACGTATCCATTAACTCATAGTACTCGCTGGTGACAACACAGTGAAATAACCCACCTCGCCCTTCGCCACCAGGCTTCAACTCAACAGCTCAGTCCTGCCTTGGTGATTGTTGTCTGCAGTGTTAATCGTTCATAGTGAGTGATACAGCATGGATGGGTTTAATAATGCATAGAACTCCGATATGCACCTCGTGTATGGTTATGCGGGATGCAATGGAAGAGAGGCCCAACGACGCTATTAGGAGCTGATCGCGGAGCGAAAGGAACCTTATCGCAGCGTATATGCAGCCTTAGACAGTCTCCAACAAAAACCAGGTCCTTATGTGTTTTTATGCACGATACCGGCCTTGTTAGGTAAGTAATAACACTCGAACTTGAACAGGAGGTATTAATTGCTGCCGTTGACAATTCTGCCAACAGTAGTCGCCACATTACATGAAAAGTGAATGTAATCCATGGAACTGTTTTTAACATCTTATACGAGCAGCTATTGCACCAATATCACCGACGCGATGGAGGGTTCACACACTGTAGCCATTAGACAACCACCATTTTCCTGCGCTTGTACTGTTGTACACCCATGAGGAAATATTTACAAGGAAAGGCATGTTCAACAGTAGGAATAGCTATATCTGGGCCGACAAAAACCCACATGCATTGGTGTATCGTGCATATCAAGACATTCGCTGTGAATGTATGGACTAGTATTGTAAATGTTGTGTGATTGAGCCTTATATACTTCCCAAAATACTGAGAAGTGTGGTCTACAAAAGTTCCTTGACTCCCACAGTTGGTGCAAGGTGTGTCGCTGATAATCTGCAGGCGTATGTGGTTTCAACATGACAGGGCACCGGCACAATTATCACATCATGTTAGGGACCACCTTGATGTACAGTTTGGGCACAGATGGATTGATCGCTGTTGTCTTGTTCCATGGCCAGCCCGATCACCCGATTTGACGCCGATGGACTTCTTCCTCTGGGGTCATGTAAGTAGCCTCGTTTACGAGATTCTCGTATACACTCCCATGGATCTAGTTGCTAGGATTGTCGCATCCACTGAAGGTGTACGCTGATCTCCTGGTATGCTAGAGAATGTGCTATGGTCCATGATGTATCACTATAACTATACAAAATGTCGCGATCGGGGTGGTAAACATTTTGAACAGCTGCTGTAAAGACTTAAGTCTGTACAGTAACAGAACAGGTATTGGACAGTACTGCATCAAGAGTGTACATATTTTGCATAAAGGTGTGCATTACTCATGTAATTTGTTCTGTAACTAGTGGTTATTTGTTCCTGTACACACATATATTATTGCAAAGGATAATGCGTAGTTGATTAATTTATAAACTTAAAAGTGCATTTTTTGTATATTGAATGATACAGTTAGTACAAATATCTGACTATATTACTGGACAAGTCAGTTACATTACTGGAAAACTGTATGGTCATTATATTTTCATTGTAAAAATTTAGGTTGAGACGTTTGTATCTAAAATAGGTAGAGTTTATTCTTTGTCTTCGCAAATCTACCACAGCGTACCATATCACGTTTTGTGAATGCGCTTACCTGATGAACCTTTGATAAATCTGCTACGAATATATATATATCTCATTTCTAAAACATTTCCATTGTTCTTTGTAATATTCACTCAATATACATTACTCTTGCTGGACTTTCTTAATGGGTCTTCATTAATATTGGATAACTGATATTGCTGTTAAAAAATTAATAACATAGTTCTAGTGGGGAGAGTATGACTTCTATTGGTGTGACCCAGATCTAGCAGGCTGTTCATAGCAGATATTGTGAATGTTAATGATGCTGTCAGCTAGTTAAAGGCGATTGTTGTGATTGTTCCTGTTAGCGTACCAGAACTGCGAGGTAAAGGAGGACCTGTGCCTGGAGAACTACTGTCCTCCAGGCTTCCAGTGCCACACCTTCCAGGCTGAGGATTGCGAAGGATGTGCATTGCAACCTGTGTGCAAGCCCTTCAAGGACAATTGAGGCAGCTAATGAAGTATATGTAGGATGGCATGAAGAAACTGCATAGAAGAATACCAGGCAGAAGTTACTGATGTCAGCTATTCCTATAATAAACTACCTCGTCGTTCATCCAGTGATATTTTTAGCTTGCTTTCTGATAAATAAAATATTACAATAGTTTTCTGTTTGCCAATTATTCATATTCCTTTACCAAACTCGCTTATTCTGTTTCTCTTGATCTCCACAATTTATGTAATTCACATCCTCTTTCTGGGTGTTTCAGGTGACGTAAAGTTATGTACAAGGATTTTTCTTCTCTTTTACCGCAGATACCCATGCTACTAAATTTTATCGTCTCCTACCAACTTATTCACGGCCTGCATGCCTGTTATTGCTTCTACAATCTTATTCCTAATTCTGTGGTATTCTCAAACCTTCTCTCTTGTCTGCACCCCCCCTGACCATTTGTCATGTGGTTTTTCTGATTCTAGAACAGGGAGTGGAGAGAGAATGCCAGTGCTGGGGGTCGGGTCAATGGCCTGAGTAGTGGGGCAGTTCATGCTGTGCCGTTCTGGTCAGGCAGTCACCACCCTGGTCAACTAATTATATATTTACCTTGGAATTTTTTACAGCTGGTCAATGCAACACAAAAGGATCTCAATGCAACAGTATGGCCCATCAATTTGCCTCAATGACTCAATTCTGGGAGGTCCTTAATAAGCCAAAAGTAACAAAATGCGAAAAATAGCACACACAGTATTTATAAATAGATGTTATGTGTTATTTATAATTTAAAAATTATAGGCATATCATGTGACTTATTAACAGGCACACTTTTTAAAGATAAATTCGAATATGGTGACCGTTTTGTTCATTACTTTCCTTGTCTACTGCCATATTAGATATTAAAGTAAAAGTAATAGGTATTCTATTTAGATGCTTAAACCAACCATGTCAACTCTATGTGATCAACCCAAATGTGAATACAGTGTAGCTATCACATTTCCTCAAGTTGTCTTATACACATAGCATGGACCCAGCTTCTACAATCTTAGAGGCATAGGACATTTCCAACATCAAGACTGTATGTGACATCTTACATCCTACGACATTTTATGGGCATAGTTAGCATACTTTGCGAACTACTGTATTTAAGCCCATGAAATTCAAATTGTAGTTGGCATTTCCAACCCAGAGAATGTAGGTATGACTTGCCAGATCCTAGGCCCTTTTCAGGCTTAATTCGTGTAAACTTGGAAACCACCATGGCTAAGCCCTTGAAATTCAGATTGTATGTGAAATTTCCAACCCTGAGAATGTGTGCATGGCTTGTTATGCCCCAAGTATTTTATAGGTATAGCAGGCGCCACTTGCAAAACCATTACAGACATACACATGGAATCCAGTACACAGGTAATAATTCCGACCTCGAGAATAAAGGTTTGATGCTAAGCAATTTTTAAGGCTTAGTTGGTCAATGTATAAACAAGTAATGTTAGGCCCTTGAAATCCAACATGCATATTTCATTCCCGAATAAAAGCCAAAAAATATTACATTTTAGGCCTTAAAAAACCTTTTATAGACATTGCTTGAATATTTGCGATCCATTAAGGCTGAGAGCATTAAATTCAATATGACAACATTCCCGACTAGAAGCAAGTAGATATTACATGTTAGGACCCAGGTTTTTTCCATGCATTGTTTACCATTATTTTCGAACTGTTGGAGACATCCACTAAATTCAGACGGTAATACTCCCAAACTACAACACACTGATGCTTAATTATATTCTCTTGGCCCTTATATGGCATAACTAGTCTCTTTTTTTCATACTATCAGGGTTAGAGCTGCGAAATTGAGTTCTTCAGCACTTCGTCCAATATGAAACAAACTGCAATACCAAGTTATGCTAAGTAATCTTATAAGTATAATTTACTATCATTTTCAAAACTGTACCATATGCATACCTCAAAATCAGAACGAAGGGGCTCGGCCCAATAAAGGATACAGGTAATGGTTATTTTGAATATTTTCCGATTGACACCCATCGTCGGCCATAGGGGTTTGAGAGAATATTGAGGGAATGAGATTGTGGTAGGGATACATGAGAGTGGAGGACCAAGAGCCATGAAGGTTGGGTCGACTAAGAAAGGAAAGCCGAAGAACAGGTCACATTATGCCAGGCAGTCTGCAAGGAGTCGAGGGGTTCAAGAACCAGGATGGTTTGGGAAGGAACATGGTAAATCTGGTGAGCAGGCCAGGTCACATTGCCTACAGAAAGCTGCAAAATAATGGAGCATAAATAGTTAATGTTCAGTCATACTAAGAGTTCAATTTATAAATATTATAGCAACATCTCCTGCCCCTTGAGTCTCTATGGCGAGCAATCAGATGGCATACAATATACGTTGATATGTTTTTCTAGATACCTAAGCGAACCTGGGCATGAACAATGGCAGCTAAAACATTTTTCTTAATATATTATCTTATATTGTTCCATAGAAAGCCATTATATTCCCTTTTGGAATTAATTGATTAATTATTCGGTAGCAATACTGCCCCATTCTGAATATTAGTATTGTTACATGTGGGCCCTCCCCCCTTCCATGTGCCAGGCGCACGTCCACTTTTGATGCAGCAGGATTGTGGGTCGTCGCGACCTTTTGCCCATCACCAAGACTCTCTCCAAGGCGGAACCGCTACATCGCCAGGCATGTAGGAGGGATACGACAAATGGCTGGCCTGAACAGACATCATCAACCTCTCCCCCATTCTTGATAGAGAGATTGATCGCTACAGGATATTGCGCAGCTTTCTGGTCGTGTCGTCTCTTGGCATGGTCCTACATTTGAATAATGTTCCCAGTCATGGTGCCGACACTATAAATACTGGCATGGCGGGAGGGTTGGGAGTCTGTGATAGCCATCTGGCAAAGAGCGGCGAATGGTGAATGAAGATCAGGTCATCGAAGAAATGGTCCGATGGTAGAGGAGTGCGCGTGCAGCGCAATGGGGGAGAGTGTGTGAGTGCTGCAAAGGGCGAAGTATGTAATGAGTAGAGTGTGGATATCTACACGAGTGCTCGGGATGCTCCAGAATGTTCTGGACAGAAAAGACTGGTAATATATGTATTGAAACGAGGCGGAACTGAATGGTCGAGTGATACAAACTTCCTTGTAAATATCGAATCTGTCAGTTGTCAAATATATAATCTTAATAGTAATTCGGTATGTTTAGATTGAGCTAATTTCTGTGAAGTGACATTGGTTATGAAAATATAAGTTGTAAATGTATATCAAGTAAAATCCATTGTAGACGAAATATTAAGTCTATAATATTTGGTAGAGTTTTATGAATGATAACAAGGATAATGTCGGCATATGTGAAAGCATTGCATGATTAAATCGAAGGACTAAGCAGTCAAATGCGTAATATAAATAGACTAAATAGTGAGATAGCATTTACAATAATGAAAATAGTATTATAAATAGTGTTATAGATTGTGTTAAAAAGAATGTAAAATGTAACATAAAAGTGGTGTAAACAGTGTTAACAAATTAGTCGACAAAGTGGACAATAAATTAGACAGCATGAACGAGAATATATATAAGAAAATAGACAGTGTGAATGAAAATGTACACCGATAGATAGAAGGTATTAGTGGGTTAGTAAATAATAAAATAGGCTGTGTGATCGAGAAAATTAATGGAGTGAGTGAGCATGGACAATGTTAATTAAAGGATAAACAGTGTCGAGAGTAAGGTGGGTCAGGAGGTGAGCACTCTAAACAAGGCATGTCAAGAATCCCTACAGAAACAGGGTCGGTCGATTTTTGATCGGTCAGTCGGCAGGGGGAGCAGTGCTCGTCGGAGAAGGAAGTTTCGACTGAGAGCTCCGAGGAAAATAAGTGTTTTAGCACTTATTAGTGCTATAACACCGCTAGTGCCAGTAAAGTACCTTTTTTTAAAGGTTTATTAAAAGTAAAAAACAGTATCCCCATTTTATCTCCTTTAAAATACACTAATACAATTTTTATTAAGGTAAAAACAAAGCACCAGTCATCCGCCCCTCCCTAGCCATGTCTCCGGTAGAGGGGAGAGGTCAGGATATGCGGCCTTCGACAAAGGCGCACACCAGAACAACATAGCCTAAATAAATCGTAGGTACACATGCGACATGGATGGTAGCAAACGAACAGGTTGCGAAAATCACCAGCTTGTGACCTCAACGAATAGCCCAGTGGCTACTACACACAATCAAATTACTGCTGTCCAAACAGCTGAAGTTAAAAGGTTGAAGCGCGCACTCGACGAAAACACGCCCCCTCAGGGCAGTGCCCTGCTACAAACTGGCATTGCTGGCCCATCAGGCACACAACAGTAATAACAAGCGCAACCAAATGCTCAAACAGGACAAAAGAAAATTCAAATCAAGCAGGTCACGATTTACCTGACTCTTGAAAACGGTACCCAGCCCTGAAAAGGCAGCTCGATGCACCCATGACGATATCATGGAGTGCTGTCTGCACTGGTAGTGACAGCACTCGTGTGCATACAAGCACGATCTCGGACTACACCACAGCTGCCCGATTTTTAAAACCAATGGGCTACCAGCACAGCCTGCTTCATCAAGCCAACGAGATTCCAGTAAAATGGGTGATCTGCAGAATTCACATGGAAACACCCATGGAATTTCTAAACGAAGAATTCCAGCGACTCGGTATGCCAGTCCAGTAAGCCTGGTTTATTACCGATAGAAAAAGACACGCAATCAACAAGCTAAAGGCGGAATTGCGTCATGGCACAACCTCAGCTTGTTGCTGAGGCGTCTTGGTCATGCCTACATTGCCTTGAGAAGGAGGGATTGAATTCCGCTTATTTATAAATGTCGTTGTCATGTGCCAGAGGCTGATGTCATAAGTACAGAACTACGGCAATTTATTATTCCAAAGATAGCATGCCAGATTAGTATTTCAGTAACTGCTCTTATATAATTACAACTCTGTCAGTTGGTTGATGAGTTGTCGCTTACTTACTGTTGCACTTTTATAACTGATGACTGTAGGCCGTCTCGTACGCCTGGACTATGCTAAATAGATGTGGGTGATACTACAAAAGATTCCCTACAATGAATTGACACTGATTTCACATGGTTGAGTGGTTCATTCACTGTCCTTGCTACAGTTGAATAATGCGTGAATGATGCCTGGTAACGGACTCAGCACTTAAACTGTGAAAAATACGTGGTCTTAGATTGAGACACGATTATGTTAAACTCTCTGGTGAGAGGGCGGTTGGCTTGATATTATTATCTGATTTTGAGAGTATGGTGACCTGTTAGTTGTCCTAGGTGACTAACCTTCTCCTATCTTGCTATTCCTTGTTCCATGGCCTTTATTTCCCTCTGTGATTGACAGGCCTCTATCGTTTTAACAATATGTACACTCTGTGATGGAATTATGATGATGAAAAATAGTACAAATTAAACACATTGGTAACACCCTCGTTTATTAACAAATGTATGTTAATGTTAAAGGCCTGAAATGGATGGGGAATGTCATTACACTAAATTATATCTTACAATGTTGGAGGCCTTTATAAGAAATCTCTATTTTAGAAAAAACATAATGACTCATACAAGTACACATTAAATAAGTTATTACATTTTATCCTAAAAGTGTTTGAATTTCACTTCCTATGATGCGTTTAATTACACTTGCTACAGCATTGCCAGGTGGCTGTCTCCTGAAGGGATGGACGTGTCCACCTGGGAAAAGAGGTTTGGAATGCCATGCTTGATTGCCATTTATACAATGAAAAACGCCTCTGGCTGTAGCCGTGAATGCAGTGACTGTGTTCAATATGTTTATGTAAATTCTGTACACTGCTGGACGACACTTTGGGGCACTTAACTCTTCAGCTCTGGCCTACCAACCAGTTAGCATCACTCGGTGGTGCATTGCTTCTTATCAGCCGTGCGAGCTGCGAGGATGTGACGACCAATTGCCAGTGCACCCAATGACTGTGGCTTTGGGGTAAAGACAATTTCGGATCGCCTACCCATTTATTAAAAAAATTTCCTCTTGTAATAAATTACTGGGGCATTCTCTTGAGTTGCGTAATCCTTGTCGACAAGAAGGTGCAAGTTCTATTCTTGTCGACCGACAATACGCACTCTTGGCCTGATGTAGTTGGTGCGGCCCTGTGTAGCTGGTGTAGTTCTGACTACAGCAGCCAGAGTGGGCAAAAGGAACTCGTGGACATGTGGTTCACATCAAACGCCCCTCCTCTGGTGAATACTTGACCGCACAGTCCCCTACATATCCCATCACACCGCTAGGCGCATCAGGCAGTGGGTGGCTTCAGCTTGTAGCATGGCCTCAGGGCATGAGGCCCGTGCCTCTTGGAGCTGACTCCTGCTGCTGGGGGGTCAGGGTGATGACCCCGGCGAGACTAACATCCCGTGACATGCATGTGTGGGCGGGGGTTATGCCAGTGATGTTGTTGGCCTGCAAAATACCTGCATGGAAAAGAGGGCCTTCCCTTCTAACTGCACCCGCTTGCGTGTTTTCAGCTGCTGCGTTAGGGCCAGCTGTTATGGGTGTAGCAAGTCGGCAATTCCCTGTGTTCACATGTGTTGTTTGGCTCGCCCCTTTCATGCCATATCCAGCTGATGACTGTGTGTTCTTGTTCCATGTTATGTGGCCACAGGGCCATGGTTGGTGTGGCCCACCTCGTTCCCTGTAATGCAGTTCATTTTCGGTATTGGCCTGGTCTATTAATGCTGTGGACCTCACAAACTGGTCTACACTGCCATGTATCAGAGGTGCCAGGGCCAATTTGAATTCTGATCCCACAGTCGATGCTATCACCTCCAAAATATCTGAGTCGAGCATATGTGGAAGAAAATGTTTAATGATGTTGATTTTTCGGGTGGCAAATGTTGTTAGTGTCTCATGATCACCCAGTGACTCTAAAATGACACGGATTTGAGACTACAGTGACCCATACATGGAGTTGAAGTATCTGAGGAAGGCACTTAGGAAGTCGGCCCATTGTATGCCATAGTTGTCAATGGACCATCACCTTGTGCTTGCCTCCCCAGACAACTGGCCTCCGATGTAGCTAGGCCACTCTGCTTCACTGACACAGTACCTGCTCAATCTTCCTGTGCACTCGCTCAGGAACGCCTGCGGGCCCTCTTTGGTATTTCCGGCGATGGTTGGCAGTGACTTGAACTGGGCTGGTGTCGTGCCCATCCCTGTGGTAGGTGCTGCAACTGCTGGTGTTGTTCTGGCCACCTGGTGGTGCAGAGGCCACACGAAGCTCGGGGTGCTGTGTGGCACCAATGGGTTTTCCCATGGTGCTGCCGCTTTGTCCATATCTGTTGAGTGCCCTCGTCAGCTGTGTTGTAGGCTGCGGTTGTCACTGCCCTCAGTAAAGGGGGTTGGGACCATCACTCGCAGTACATCCACGCACTGTCCGCACCCGAAATGTTCCAAGGTGTCAGTGACCATGTCACGTTCGGTTGTACCCACTGTTTTTTCACTCTCATCGCACCGATTTCTGCCATGGTTGTCTGAGGTTGCGCGTGGTAATTCCTGCAACAAATTATGCACAATATCGATCTGTGACCCACTCCTGCACATATTATCTGTTTCGTGCATAGTCGTTTGCAAAAAATATTTAAATTGATTTTTGTAAATATTGTTTTGTTGGCTGTCAATTGAATAATTGTTCTGGTTGCTGTGAATTAAAAAATGGTTCTTGTGGCTGTACAAGTGGCACTGGCCATCGCGTCTGTTGAGGTTGAAGTTGTCTCGGACCACTCGCGTTGGTCAGTTACACTCTTTATACAATGTCACTCGTTTGCCATTCGAGGCACTGTTCCATGCAGTTTCTATTAGATCACTATTATATTTTAATTTCTTGCAGGAGTCGTCTCGCTTTTCTTAATTCCCGGCACAGATATTTTGATTCCAGGAATGCATTTAGTTCGGTTGTTTTCGTACACACTTGTTGCATAAAGTTTGTAATTTATCATTGCTGGTCCACCAATTTATTTTGTAAGTACGCACTCCATATTTGGCCATGTGGCTTTGTTCAGTTGCCATGGTGAATCGTCGCTTGATGCGCGGAAGCTGTATCGAATTTTACACTCCCGCACGGTGATAAGAGTGCCCCATACCCCCGCCCAGTTACTGCTCAATAATATTGGCAAAAATTGCGTAAATGTCCAGGAAGCCCGAAGTGTTGAGGTTNACGCTTGCATTGTTCGCTGACAAAAATGGCCTATTTCCACGAAACTCAACTTTCAAAATTTTGTTCAAAAATTTAGGTAGAATTAATTTTTCTGCTGGGGTTTGCCGAACACTTTTCATTTCTTGCTGGTTACTGACTGAGTTGATTACTGACATTTTATTCCTTACTATAAATGTTTCGTGTTTGGTATGAAAAAAATTTTAATACTCAAAAACACAACTTTTTACTATAAATATTTTGCATGCTTCTTAAAACCTGTATAATGCACTGTTCAATATAATTTGCCACGATTCTTTGCGTTATTTACATATAAAAAGTTTCCAAAACGTTTTAAATTTTACAATATTAACAAGGCACTCATGTGTTTTTTTATAATGCATTGTGCAATCTATTTAAAAATTATTTTTAGTCCCTTCAGCATTCGTTATTACATAACTAAACTTAAAACCCCAGTGAATGTTTTATTTAACTGGCTTCATATTACTTGTGTGTGCTTGGTTTGGAAACGTAATTTTTCGCGCCATTTCTGAGTTGGTTAAAAATATTTTAGCATGTCCTCCTGGCAAGAGGGGTCTATAGTGCATAATAACACATGTGGTGAATAAGCTTAATTTATGGTGGTTTTAAATGTTTGTGACATGGTCATTTCGAGGCACTTTACTCACGATTTGTTTTTCCTTCTTCTGTTAGTTGGTAATGCCATTTTTGCCATAGTAAATAATGTCTTGGGGAACTGCCTTTTAGTCGGCGCGCCTTTTCGACGTAGGTAATAATGACTTTCTGAGACTTTGCCCTTAGTTGACTCCCCATTTTGACGTGGTCGTGAGGTTACCCAGGGCTAGTTAAATGTTATATTGCACAAGGAACTCGTGGATGCATGGTTCACATCACTGTGTTTAATGTGTTTGTAAAAATGCTGCTCAATACTGGTAACCCTTTGGGGGCACATATCACTTCAGCTTCGGCTTACAAGCCAGTACGATGCCACTTGGTAGTGTGGTGTGTTGTGGTCAAAGGTAAGAGCTGCTACGAAGCCAGTTTGCCCAATGGCTGGGGCTTTGTGGTAAAGACCGTTTTGTATCACCTATATATACATATTAAAAGTTACCTCTTGTAATAAATTAGTAGTGTGGTCTCTCGAGTTGCATAATCCTTGTCGGCAAAAAGGTTCATATTCCGTTCTTGTCGACTTGCACTATGCTCTTGGCCTGATGTGGTTGGTGTGGCCCGGTGTAGCTGGTGTAGTAGTTGTGACTGCGGCATTCAGAGTGGGCACTTGCAGCCCCGTTGACGCATGGCTCATGTCAAGGAGATATAAAGAGCGGACAGGGATTTAGAAACTAAACAACTGGAAGTGCTTATAATTAACTCAAGTTGCTAAGAACTTACTATATCATATTTTAGCTGGTAGCAACGTTTTTTACTGGATAAATAAAAAAAAAACGAATTTTTAAATATATTCCATTCTTCTAATATAGATTTTTTTCCTTCCAATTTTAATGTACTGGCTAACAGTGCACTGAGTTGTGAGTGACATATATTTTTAAAGGAGTGAGTTAGTGCCTCATATGCAATGACATGAGTTAGCGATATTATATGGCGCACTGTTGTTACCCTCTCTATTAGGCTGTGATGAGTAGTAGGACATGTATACTTTATTCAAATTCATAAATCACGATATTTCATGAAATAACGAATTAAACTAAGCACTATTAGATAAGTAAACAACCTTGTTTTATGACAATAGTTATTATTTTATTTTGTAAGTTTTAGTGGAATGCTTTAATAATACCACCTAATGAAGGTTATTTCTGCAACACATGATATAGACATTACAGATTTAATTAGTCTTTATCACCAGACTACAATCATAAATGTGGTAAAATATAATGATGCCTTTATTACACTTGATCACATCGGCTCATTAGTTTACTTATCAGCAAAAATACACAGAACGAATCGAAAAACATTTATTTAAGAATTATTTTGATGACCACAAAGTTGGTTTTATTGTGTAACTCTCTATGTTCAAATTATGGGATGGTAATTATATCGATTTAAAAAAATCGATTTTTCGGCATCCTTGAAAACTGCTTTGTTATTATAGAATGGCGGTCAAACCTTCCAGGAAAGAATGGCATTACTTTTTTAATAATATGGTGGTTCTCATTCGAGCTCTCGAAGGATTATATACAGCAGTTGATCTGAGGAATGAAGCTTGTGTGTCGGGAAAAATTGAAAATGTTGATGGGTAAGGTATAAATATTAGACAACTTTCTAACCTCTTTATATTACAAATTTTTCAAATTAAAAATATACAGCTGCTGTTAATTTAGCTGTTCTTGATCAGTAGTAGTGTCCGATGTAGGCTTACTGTTGATTGATAAGCTAGACGTTAAGCTAAAGTGTATAGTTAAATATGGGTAAATGTATAGAATAGCTGCTTTTTTGAAGGAGGCATAGTAGACCCCACAAAAGTTATATAAATGTATTTTGCACACCATACCTGTTTAATATTTAAGAGAGCGTAATGATAAAATAAGCAGATCGTGAATGGCCAAGAAAACATCAGAATCGGTAGAATGTAGGAGAGGAAGATAGTTGTACGTACCAAATTACCCAGGAAACGTGAACAGTGCAAGAAGTGCTCTCTGCCACTAACATTTTTACATATAAGTTGACGTCCAATATCTTGTGAGTTCTTCCCACAGTCACATAGGAGTAGCACATACACCCAGGCGGTACAAATGGGCCCGAAAAACACCTAGGGCATGAAAGAGTAGAAAAAAAATTCTTGGTGCCTGGAAAGACAGAACCAGGGATGTGATTGAAGAGTGGGATCTATAAGGCCTTTAGCACCGCTCCGTTTAACTTGCTGCTATTGTAATTTCCACAAACTGCGGACACCAATATTCGCCAAACAAAATAAGCCTTCAGTAATTATTAAGTTTAGGGGCTTTTCTGATAAACTCAAAAACAAGGTAATTATCTAGTTTAGGGGCTTTTCTGAAAAACACAAAAATTTAAAATTATGATATATTTTTACTCTACTAATGATGCAGAACACGAATATACTAGGGGCATTAACGTCCGACTAATTTCGTAATATGTGCCCACCTAACCCCACAATGGGTGAATCACTATTTTACATTTTTAAACTAACCTAGGATTGTTGGGTTTTACACTAACCTAGGATGTTTGGGTTTTACACTAAACTACGAATGTAGGATTGTAGGGATTTAAAGGAACCTTAAAACACACCAAAAGAATGTAAATTGACTCACCTAGGTAGGGGGCTGGTATAATTCCTCTGACGTTAATAGACGTATACAAACATATATCGCAAGTTTTTTAATTATGTTCTACTTATTTTAACATTACGCCCTCTTGAATATGAATAAGGTAAGCTGTGCAGAACCCATTAATGCAACTTTTGTTGGTCTAGGTCGTTTCATTCAGAAACGTAAACAAACTGGCTATACTGCTCATTTTGTAATTTTGTTAAATTTTTTAAAAATATGTTGTACTTATTTTAAAGCTACGCCTCTAGTATATTCGTGTTCTACGTGATTAGTACAATAGAAATATATCATAATTTTGAATTTTTTTTTATTTTTCAGAAAAGCCTCTAAACTTAATAATTACCCAGAATTCACTAAAACATTTGGAAAAAGAACACCTTATTGCGTGGCCTGAGGATCTGCCTGTTGAAAAGTTGTAACAGGGCCAGTAGTGAACTGAGTAGAGCCTTGTATAACACGCTGTTTAGCGTGATGATACAGCAAGGTGCTGGAAGCCATTAGGCTCTTTATTTCTGATTCAACAGACCAAACAAAGTTTACAGAGCTCTCTGTCTTTATGGACTCCAGCGCAATTGGGACAATGAAAGGCAGTGGCTGTACAGTCAGTAATGTAATGTTCGTCTCCGCAATGGGTATATCGGTACTTCTTGATGCTACAGGCATTTTCATAGTGGTCAAAATGAGAACATTTCAGGCATTGAATAACTTTCTGGATTTTTGGTTTGACCTCAAAAATGTTTGTAGATCGAGATTCTATCCAGCAGAGGCTGCCCTTGGAAAGTAATAGAAATCAATTTGGTTTATTTGCAAGTCAAATGCCCTTCCTCACAAAATTTTTATTCATCCTTTGAGCCCGTAGCACAGGAAAGGGAGATTCTATTTCCTCCAGTATTTCAGCTTTGGAAACTTCAATCTGTGTACCATGTACTAATCCCTTTTTTGGATGATGGAAGTGGGCATCTAAACTTTGAGATGCTGGGGCAGTAACTGGGGATTGGTAACCAATTCGTTAGCTGCCTGGTGAAGTTTTAAAAAAGATTGTCAGGCGGGCGGTTTGGGCTTGCTCTCAATATTTCTGTAATATGTGTCAAGATAGAAAAAAGAATTTTGCAGCGTTTCACACTGTGTACATTGGCAATATTTTGTCAATACTTTTGATTGACACAAGAAAAGGACCTGATACAGTTTTAGAATACAACGTTGCAGGAGCAGGTGGTTTGTCAGACCGCGTTTGCTTGGAACAAACAACTTAATTTGTCAAATTCGTGGGCTCAACAGCAAACAGCAGTTGTAAAAACTGCCACAGTATTAGAAACATCGGAAGGTAATATATTTAGTTGACTCACCTCTATATCCGTGGAGACCCCTTGTTCATGTGTCAAATGGCTCATTCCTAGTTGTCTGGGATAAGTACATACTTCCCGATGTCCGTATGCCTGGAATTATCCAAAATCTCCCATATCGAAAGCGATAATATAGAAAGTCACCATACGATCCCACAGCAAAACTTAGACAATCCTCAGATAAATGGAACGCCTAGGAGAGTCATAACCGAGAGAATGCACGCACTCGTTATCCGATCACCTTGAAAGCTGCTGAAAAAGTGAGTGCTATTCACAATAGTGCAATGTGACGCAATACAGCTGACGAAAAAAAAAAAATATTGAATCAGCCTGCCATCTGCTGGGTGATCACACAAGCACGGTTTTGGTACTATTTTAAGAAGCACAAAGCATATCTTGGAGGCCCAAACTGCTAGCTGTTTATATCCAGGCCTTATATTTTTGCATCTTAATTATAGTATTCCTGACTAGAAATATAGTGCAAATACCACGTATTTTCTACCTCTTGGATCAGAAGTTCTTCAAGACTTATTTTAATGTAAACAATATTCCACCAGTTTTTAAAATAATGTTCACAAATGCAATATGTGCTGCAGGAAAAAAAGAAATTAACATAGTGTTAGGAGCTTGCACCGGGTGCGAGTTCCCGTTATGCGCGGTCCGGCTCTGTGGAGGTTGACCCACCTCGACCCTCCCCTCCCTCAGGAGAACTCGCTTGCTGCCTGCGTCACAGCCCCTCCTCCTCCCCCCTGCGGGAGAAGCTGCCTAGTGTAGAGGTTGTGCAAGAATATCCTGGGAACTAGGGCCCTCGGCACAATGTGGCATTTAGAGAAATTTCTGGGCGATGGACTACGAGACTATAAATACAAGCCACAGCTAGACTGTTGGCTGTATTGGTAGAAGCCTTTTGGCTGAGTGCAGTAACAGGGCATGGTCGAATGCGGCGAGGGGCATTGGTGAAGAGGATGGACAACGACGGGAGACAGTGAGACAACGGTGGGCGAGGTGTTTGTGGTGTGAATGGACGAGAGGGCGTGAAACCTGACGATTGAAGGCTACTGTGCTTGAGGGCGCTCGGAGAACTCTAGAACATTGCTTACTGGTGGGACTGACTAATATGCGATACAGACTTTATTGTAAATATTGGAACTGTCAAATATGGACATATAATTAGTAAAATAATTAAATAGGTTTTGGTACAATGTTTATTGGGACTGATTTTTAATTATTTAATTATGTTTATTTCTTTGAGTTAATTGTAAATTATATTGATTGAAGTCATTAATTGTAAACAGCAATTTATATAATTTGATTGCGAGATGTTGAGTCGAGAGAATTTTGAAAGCTAGGAAATTATAATTAACTCTTCTTATTTAATTAAGACCTCCATCTCTTAACGAACTTGGTTTAGCCCACTGACTTTGAGAGAAAATTGTAACGATACTTTACTTTCCGGCTTATTGTTTGTAAACATGACAATAGTGATTTTCTTCTGTTCTATATACTTGCTCCTAACTGGCTTTTTGCTCAGTCATCAACAATATTACCTCCGCGGCAAGCCAGGTTTGTCGCAAACTGTCACTCGTCGCGAGCAATATGAACTAAGATTGGTTGGTTCGGTGTAACGTTGCATCACGCCACGTGGTGCTATTTTGAAGAGGGCCTGACAATCCAAGGCAATTTTTTTTATATTTATAGGAAGAGTATGTTCTGATGAGTCGTAACTGATTTGTGTTTAGCAACTATACAAACAATGATCAATGAGCAAAACTGAAATTTGTAGAAACGTAATTTCATATGGTGTACAAAAAAGTAATTTCTTATTCTTGAGTGACTTGGAAAACAAAATGGATTTGCCTCATTTTCTTATAAATTGAGGATTTTAAGTTTTAGGGTAGCAAATATGTTAATATTGAAATAAAATAAAAAATAAAAATCAATATATTTTGCAAGAAATGCCAAAAAAACATCCAAATTAATCAGTTAGATGTATTCTCAAAACTTGCCAAAATGTGCAGTAGAAATAACATTTTAAAAATCCCAAAACCAATGAAAATATAAAAATTGTCAACCACTAGATTATGAACTTACACGAAAGATTGAAAAGAATTCTGGAAAATGTATCATCAGTACTAATCATGGTGAGTTCTAATCACTTGGGCAAATTGTTACGTTTGCGAGTCATTCCATGTTGAGTGATCCAATGAAAAATCCTTGCCCTCTTAGTTTTTGTTCAAATTTGGTTCATATAATGTACCACCAGTGGCAATATAGGATCAAAATTTTTAGATTTACATTTTTCAGCAGCTTGCATGCAAAGTATTGTAATGTGATTACATTATTTTGAAATTTCACAATGTATCTTGAAAAGTATAGTCGTAGGTTTCATTCAAAAATTTTTGTTATTTCTTTCATAAACTTAAGGCCTGTTACTCGAGTTCGAGATTTTTTGGTAATTACCAATAATAGGGACTTTTCCGAAAAATACCAAAAAAATATCTCGGAAAATGGTATAAATCGACATTACTAATCACACTGAACACAAATTTACTAGAGGCATTATGATAATGGCAGTACATACTACAGAATGCGATAGTGGGGAGGGCTATGAAGATTGGGGAAATTGTGGGGTAACATACACAACAATTATGTATTATTTTTGTAAATATATTTGGTTTGCTGTGCTAAATGCAGGAAGACCTAACCTCATGTAACTTCACTATTGTTGAATCACTACAGGGTGTGTGTGTGTGTG
>NQII01000144.1:538969-573080 GCA_002778355.1 Clitarchus hookeri
CCCTCCGGATTTTTGCATGTGGGAATCATGCTGGATGATGCCGCTGGTTGGCGGGCTTTCTCAGGGATCTCCCTTTTCCCATGCCATTGCATTCTGGCACTGCTCCATACTCACTTCGCTTCAAGACCTCAATGTTCAGACCCGCCCAAATTTCTTCACAACCATTATGATCCCATGATGAAACTTTGCAAGAATGATTTTGAAATGTGTATGTTTGTGTGTGAATATTTTCAAAATTTTTCAGGTGACACTTTGGTAGAATTCTAGGTCAAATAATGTTTTGCATGACCTATGTCCTAATTTACCTTGAATTGTAGTAATGTTGCATATCATATGAAAGCCTGTAATAAAAACTACAAAACAGTTTTTACTGCAATCTTCTATCCCATTTCTAATTCGAGTAACGACCAATTTTGTAATTACATGACAAGGGAATATTTGGAACTTTTTGAGATTTCAGAGGGCTGTAAACTAATAATTATTGCAGCTAAAAACCCAAAACTTTAACATTTTTTATTACCACTGGTGGTGCATTAAATGAGCCAAATTTTAACAAAATCGGAGAGGGTAAGGTTTAAAAGTGCCAAAATTTGGATCACTTGACATGGAATGACCTTTGCAGTGCTTGCTACAAATTGCATTAGTGGAGAGTGTTATGATACTCAGGAAAATTGTCTGCTAAATTGATTACAATTAACACAGTGTACTCAAAAAGACAAGACCAAACATTGGTCGCAACTCAAAATTTGGACTTGTCCACAGAATACACTAAAATCTGACTATCCTCAACTCTGAGCACACTTAAACTTCCTCACGTTATTTACACATAAATGTTAACATATTTAAATTTGTTGCATGTTTTTACCTGCTTGTCTCTGCTGTTATCTTCTCTTCCCCCACCGAGCTGCCCACTGCCGTGCCTTCTTCCTCTCGTATCCCAGCCAAAGTCCCCTCCATCACCTCTGCCCACAGCACGTGCAGAAATTGCCTGGCCTGGCGAGTAGGATACAGCTGATAATCTCAGTGTTGGCAATGTTGCCCGTTTAAAATTTATCTTTGTCCTTTGTCACAAAGAAACTTGCAGTGAGATGAAACACAATTGAGTAAATGTAACAGTTAAAAATATTACGGAAATTAACTTTCAAACTACTTGTTTTTTTTTTGTGTTAAAACTCATGATAGAATTTATTCATTTGCAAAAAACTCGTCAGAATGGAACCAGGCAACTGGCTTGATTTTTATTCCCACTGCCGGGTGCGCACGGAACTGCCCAATGGTGGTGGGGTAAGGGAAGGCTGTGCATGGAAAAGCCCGAAGGTGATGGGAAGGCGAGCCCAAAAGTGGTGGTGCAGACCACATGGGACGGCACGGGGGAGGAGTAACTGTGTGGCTAGAAAGCGAGAGAGAGGGGATGAAGAGGCGGGAAATAACTAGCTGGAAGGGAAATAATCTATTGCAGTGCTACAAAAGCGGTCGGAAAATCTTTATGGAGGTAATGGTGGAACAGTGCATCATTTACAAGAAAAGTCACAAAATGATTTTTCTTATATATATGTGTGTGTGTGTATGTATGTATGAATGAATGAATGTATGCACGTATGTATGTAGGTACGTATATACGAGTAGGGAACCAGTGGTTCCCTTGGTTCTTGGAATATTCACCTCTGACTCTCGGCTACTTATTTTAAATTCATGATCCGTGTAAAGATGCTGTCATTCATATTCGGTGATCAGGCTAAAGTGAAAAGTGCTATGATTGAAATTATTTTGTTTTTAGTGGAGCCTTGAAGTGTGGGTTGAACTTTTTTTATTACGAGGTTTAGCATCACACCATGATGCCAGTAAAATCATTTTACTGGTAGCAGTATCTTAAATGTTATTTCCAAAAGGACTGTCAGCCACTGAAATTAACTTTGTGAGTTGTATAATATTAAGCATTCAGTATTTGCCTAATGAATGGTGCATGAATTTTCATGTGTGCCTCATTTTAAAAGTTTCTTATGTTCTGTAAACTGTCACCAAGTATGTTAAAATCGTACTTTGAATGGTTGACATGTGTGGAGGTTCTGGGAGAGAGATCTCCAGCAAGTAGTAGGTGCAGGGGTGGTTGTGTGGCCAGTACACTGGTCTACCACTACTGCGACTTGGGTTCTATTCCTGGTGGGGGTACATGTGAAAATCATGGCTAATGTGGTGGGCATTGCCATTCTCACGATACTCTCGGTTCTTTCTCTTTTCATTCTGTCTGCGCCAGTTTCATTTCATTCCCTCGCTGTTAATTATCTTCCAGATCTGTGAACTCCAGCACATAATGTATAGTCCGTTAACGGTTACTTCCAACTTTTCTGAAGCCCTGCTAAGTTCTACTTTCAGGATATTCCTCCGCCTCATGCAAACTAAGTTTAACAGAGTCTATAAAATTACACCAAAGGGACAACGCACCACATTCGTGGGCACTCAGCTTAATAATATTCTGCATAAGAACTTTTTATTACTAGGCATTACCAACACACCTATTTTCTCACTTTTTTTTTTTCATAGTAATTATATATTACAATTTATACATAACATAAAAAAATTTTAATTTATTAAAAATAATGAATTTTTTGTTATCAGAAGTATAAAATTCTTGTGATGTATGGCATAATTAAGAAACAACCAAACACGTTAAGTATGGGTTGGTTTTTCAAAGGTTTGATTTGAAAAGTGTGAAGAAACCACATATAGACTATAGTATTGAGTTTTTCTGGATGCGTCCCATTAATGCATGCTTGAAGACTGTTGGAGTATATGTGGTTTTGATGTCTGTTGGTCGTATGTGTAACTGTTACACATAGATCTGTCTAATTTAGTCACAAAGAGCATGATAATTGCATTGCATTAACATAAGGAATAAGTATAAACTAGTTTTGTTTTCTTGGCAGTGGGCGTAGGGTGTAAGAATTGCAGTTAATATTTGGTGAAAGAGCTGTCAGTACTCACAAGAATGCCAACACATATTTTTTTCAGGAGTGAAAAGCTGGTTCTATAACTCGTACATGTGTAGCAATAATGTTGAATAAAATAATTTGTTGGTCAGTGGCAGTTTATAGTCTTTCATAAATGGACTACCAAAATACCCTCCAGTTATGATTAAATACCCTGCACAATGACAACAGTATTTCCAGAGGAACGGGTGTTGGACAGTGCACAGGTGTTGTGTAACTGTGGAGAATTATTAAGATTCAACCTCCTAACTGTTCCTTTGTCTTAAGCAGGTATGATGAACTACACTTACAGTTCACAGCTCATTTTTTATTCCCATCCACACCATTTTTCCACGTGCTACGGAAGCATGGTGGATAATAATTAGTTCTGGTTGTCAGCTGCTCTGAAGTGATTACTTATCAGTGTGTATTTATACGAGTGTTTATCTAGGACCAGTATTGGGGGCACTATCACCCAGCTGATTGCAGAGATAAGAATCCACCATTGTTTGCTGTGGTTTTGGAATCTTTGAATCCCTGACATGAATGCAGTCAGAATGTATTACAGTATGACTGTTGAACTATCGAGCTATTTTCAGGTAGATGTGAGTGTAAATTTAGTGATGAGTTTGTCCTTTTTACGCAGTAGTATCTTGTCTGTATGTATTTTTGGTAATGTTTCCGTAATAGTTGTTATTCACGTTGATTTAAATGTAAGAAATTGTCGGAATGGAAGCTAGAAAAAATGTGTGTAATTTATTAAACTTATCTTAAGCATGCGTTTGAGCCCAGTGCAGATATGTCATTTCTTATATCAAGTTTACGAACAAAATGTTTGCTCCGAGTTCATTTCAGAATAAAAATTTGAGGCATGTGGTCTGGAAAGTAGAAAAGATGAGTGTTACAAGTCTTGAAATAAAGAAGTTGTCCACTCTAATGTCTACAAGGAACATAGGCAGTGGGAGGCACTGCTTCCTGCAGTCCCGACGATCAGCGCAGACAGCAGATGAGGTTGTCATTCCTGTTCTGTTGCTACCTTTGACTCTAGGGAAAGACTCTTGTAAAGTCTGGACAAGAAACTTAGTGGACTTTGTTGTCGCCACTTGGGGCCAGACAAAGCTTTCTGAAATCAGAATTTGCCTGGGCTCAAACCATGGACAACCATGTCGATAAGTATGGGCTCTGTGATGGATAAAAGTGTTTTCTATGTTATTTTGTTTCTTTAGAAGTTTTTGCTTCCTCATTGTGAGTATTCTCCTTTTTTTTTTTTAGTTAAACATTGCCACATTTTTTTAAAGACAAGAGTCTACGAAGTTACAGTGTAAACCATCTCATCAAGGTTGTAGCTTATTATATCCTCATGCATCTAGGCTGAACACTTTTTAGAATATGTACCACCTCATTCTGAGACTCCTCGTTATTAGAGCATCTGATTGGGGATGCTAACCACCCACTGCTGTCTGCCCAGGACAACAGTGAGCTGTGTCACTACCTGTTACATCAACCTGCTAGTCAAGCTCACTCATGGAATCACAAAGATGCGAAGTAAATAGCAGGACAACAGATATCTGTAAAAACAGAAAATTAGAATTTAATATTATTTAAGCAATTTGTTTTGTGGTTTAGGCTATTGTGTACCTTTGTTTTAGTTCAGCTATATTTCATTCTAGTTTGGAAGTTTGCTAGAGACAGAAAAATTCATTTTATATTAGTTCTGTGGTAATCTCCTCACTGAGTTCAGTCTCTATATTAAAATTTTCTTAACATTTTGTTTTCTAGGAATTTTTACTTACTATGTGATGCAGGTCTATTCAATAAGTTTTCCCATTGGGGCCACTTATAAATAATTGTAATGTTTGATGGGCTACACTAATTTACTACAAAGCAGTGGTTCGCTTATACATAATTGGAATATTAATGTGAAAATATATTCAATGAAATAATTGGTAATTATAAAGTTTATGGTGACTTTTCTTAACGAAACGTCCTAGACCAACAAAAATTGCATTATTGGGTTCTGCACAGCTTACCTAGTTAATATTCAAGAGGGTGTCATGTTAAAATAAGTAGAACAGATTAAATAAAATAGTTTAAATTACTAGTAGTTCACTGCTTTGTTTACAGTGGACGCCATGATTTTTGGTGATGTAATGATTCCTTCTGTCACCGTATTGGCTCTTGGGTATTGTTACGTCTCAGTAACAGAAATTTTTGAAAAAGCTCAGTAGCGGTGTGTGTCGCGACGTCCCAATCCGGTGAATTTAAAACGGAGAAAGCAAGAACTAGTGCTTTTGTGCGTTATATTCGCCTATGAACGAGTGTCAGTGCGTAATATTCGGCTATGAACGAGTGCTTCAGTGTGTTATATTCGCGTATGTGTCCATATAGTGGAACATGGTGTTTCGTTGAGTGAGGTAAGGTTGAATTGGCTGTTGACAAAGGAATTGTACCAGCTGCCTTCTAGATGAGTTAATTGATATTCTTTTGGTGTGTTTTACAGTTCCTTTAAATCCCTAAAATCCTAAATTCGTAGTTTAGTGTAAAATCCTACAATCCTACGTTAGTGTAAAACCCTACAATCCTAGGTTAGTTTAAAAATGTAAAATAGTGATTCACCCATCATGGGGTTAGGTTCTGTTAGGTTAGGTGGGCACACATTACGAAATTAGTCTTACATTAATGCCCCTCGTATATTCGTGTTCTGCATCATTAGTAGAGTAGAAAATAGCATTTTCCATGAATTTTTTTTTTTTTACAGAAAAGTCACTAAACTTAATAATTATGTTTTATGCTAGTGAGAATTATAGTTGATGTTAATTTTGCTATAGACTATTCACTGTAAAGTGAGCACTTTTGAAAGCCCTCTCATTTGGAATAATTGTCAATAAATATATTTTATTTTAGCCTATTTGCATCCACAGGACCAACACCTTTCCTGGCCCTGGAATCCACAAATTTTTGGGGGTAAAAAAAATCAAAATTTATTCAAAATAATTTTTTAAATTCAATAACTCTTTAAAATTAATATTTTTACATGTATTTTGATTAGAAGTTAAAAAATAAACTTTAGATTACAATTTAAAAAATTAATATAAAATCAATATTTACACATTCCTAATAATATTTTACCACCATGATTGTAACTAACTTACATCTAACACCTTCAGGTAAATATTACTGAGCTACCAAAATTATTTTCATCACATTTTTGACAATTGTCCAATATAGAAGGTCATAAGTAATATTTTCACCACCGTTTTACAAACTAAAAAGTTACATGTTTATACACTGGAGAGCCAAAAAAACTGGTATAGGCGTGCGTATGCAAATAACAGAGGTATGAAACCAATCAGAGTAACGTGATGCGGTCAGCAGCTTCTATATAAGACAACAAGTGTCTGGCAAAGTTGCTAGATCGGTTACTTCTGCTACAATGGCAGGTTATCAAGATTTAAGTGAGTTTGAACGTGGTGTTATAGTTGGCGCACGAGATATGGGACATAACATCTCCGAGGTAGCGATAAAATCTGGATTTTTGCCTACGACCATTACACGAGTATACCGTGAACATCGTGAATCCGGTAAAACATCAAACCTTCGACATTGCTGTGGCCGGAAAATGATTGTGAAAGAACGGGACAAACGACGACTGACGAGAATAATTAAACGTGACAGACGTGCAACCCTTTCTCAAATTGGCGCAGATTTCAATGCCGGGGCATCAACAATAGCCAGCGTGTGAACTATTCAACGGACCATCATTGATATGGGCTTTCGGAGCTGAAGGCCCACTCATGTACCGTTGTTGACTGCACGACACAAAGCTTTGCGCCTCGCCTGGGCCTGCCAACACCGCCATTGGACTGTTGATGACTGGAAACACGTTGCCTGGTCTAACGAGTCTCGTTTGACGAGTCTCGTTTCCAATTATATTGGGCGGATTGACGTGTACGGGTATGGAGACTTCCTCATGAATCCATGGACCCTACATGGCAACAGGGGACTGTTCAAGCTGGTGGAGGCTCTGTCATGGTATGGGGCGTGTGCAGTTGGCGTGAAATGGGACCCCTGATACGTCTAGATACGACTCTGACATGTGACAGATATGTACGCATCCTGTCCGATCACCTGCACCCATTCATGCCCATTGTGCATTCCGACGGACGTGGACAATTCTAGCAGGACAATGCAACACCCCACACGTTGAGAGTTGCTACCGAGTGGCTCCAGGAACACTCTTCTGACTTTAGACACTTCCATTGGCCACCTAAATCACCTGACATGAACATTATTGAGCATATCTGGGATGCTTTGCAACATACTGTTCAGAAGAGATCTCCACCGCGTCGCACTCCTATGGATTTGTGGACTTCCCTGCAGAATTTATGGTGTGAATTGCCTCCTGCATACCTTCAGACATTAGCCGAGTCCATGCCACATCGTCTTGTGGCACTTCTGCATGCTCTTGGGGGCCCTACACGATATTAGGCAGGTGTACCAGTTTTTTTGGCTCTTCAGTGTACAAAACAATTATTGTAACCATTACACTTGTACCGTCTAATTTTTTAGAGTGTGGTATGGTTTGAAATGCTCTAAACAAAGTGAAACATTGCAGGTGTCACACTTTCATGTAGACTCCCTTATCTCTTTTTTCTGGAAATATACAACGATAATTATCCAGTTTAGTAACTTTTCTGTAAAAATGAAACCCCGAAAAATGGTACATTTCCACTATACTAATGACGCAGAACACGAATATACGAGGGGCATTAACGTATGACTAACTTCGTAATATGTGCCCACCTAACCTAACAGAACCTAACCCCACAATGGGTGAATCACTATTTTACATTTTTAAAATAACCTGGGATTGTAGGGTTTTACACTAACCTAGGATTTTAGGGTTTTAAACTAACCTAGGGTTTTACACTAACCTACGACTGTAGGGTTTTACACTAACCTAAGATTGTAGGGTTTTAAACTAACCTACGGATTCAGGATTTTAGGGATTTAAAGGAACCGTAAAACACACCGGAAAAATATCAATTAACTCATCTAGGTACGTGGCGGGTACAATTCCTCTGTCCTCTGCCAATTCAACCTTACCTCACTTGGCGAAACACCATGATCTACTAAAACGCCACATAGGCAAATATTACGCACTGAAGCACTCATTCATAGGCGAATATAATGCACAGAAGCACTCGTTCTTGCTTTCTCCATTTTTAAATTTATCTGATTGGGACGTCACAACTCACCCCGGCAAAGACACAAAGGCTACTGAAGTGCCTCAAAAATGTCAGTTAAAATCACATCTGACACGTCACGGTGACGTAACAATACCCACAAGCCAATAAGGTGACGGCAGGAATCATGAGGTCACCAAAAATCATGGCGTCCGCCGTAAACAAACCGGCGGACTGCTCATATTTTTAAATATTTTATTTAATACGTTCTACTTATTTAAACATGACGCCCTCCTCAATATTAACAAGGTAAGCTTTGCAGAATCCATTAATGCTACTTTCGTTTATCTAGGACGTTTCCTTCAGAAAAGTAATTAAATTTGGATAATTACCCCATACAACACACAGTTTAGCGTACTTAGCTCCCTTTGCTGCGGATGGTTCAAGTTTCACAGGAAAGTGCTAGGCGCTGAGTCGTAAGGGTATCTCTCCAGGCATCACAGACCTCCTCTTGACTACGCCTGCCTTGAAATGTTCTGTCTTTCTTCCCAGTTGTGAGTTTGTATACCACGTAACTATTCAAAAGCATCATGTCAACAATATGGAAAAATAATTTTCTTATATGCCGTTGCATTACATGAAATTTACTTCATCCGGTCACCGACATCGACACCTCTAATCATCATTGTATAATCAATCACTGCAGTAGGTTTCATGATTTTTTTTTTGTTCAATTTTCCCATTTCTGCAAATGCAATAGAGTGCGTAGTCGATGGGACGCACACCTCTCTCTTGTCTTTCCACTTGATAGCTCTTACATTGTTGCTTGTGTACAATACAGCTTCTCCTACCTATGATTTCTGTTTTGCTTTGCAATTTCTTTGGGCATGTTTTTCCTGTTTGTACGAACTGTACCAATTACGTTAGTCCCGGCAGAGTACAGCTTATGAAACAGATCTGGAGAACTGTACCAGTTGTCAATGTAACATGAGTACTTTTTTTTTTAGTAGGTCACAATTCGGCATTATTTCCATCACTATAGTTGTACTAGCAGGGGAACCGTCCATTTTGTCCTTCCCTACATAAATTTTGAAAAATGTATGAATTCGCAGAATTTGGAAGTTTATAGAATTTTACTCCAAATCTCACTCGTTTGTTTTGTTGTACTGAATAAAATGAAGTCTACTCCTACATTTCATCAGTGACTCATCAATGCGCACATCCCTAGCTGGAGTGTAGATTTTGCAAAATGATTCTGATGCAAAACTTATTATTGGATGGATTTTACGCAATGGGTCAGTCTAGTCTCATTGTCTTCTAAATGCAGGTATTTGTTTATGGCCAGAAACCTGTGCCGTGGCTTGACACCCCTGAAATAAAGTGTGTCAACAGTAACGTCTTTGCTCCAGTAACTGCGGATTCTTGGTTTCTGCACAATGTCCATCAAAATGAGAAGAGCAAGGTACACTCTCAATTCATCTGACGATGCACATTCAAAAGTACTGTTACCGGAACCGTATTTATTAGTTTCTGTCACTATATGTTAAACTACATTGTGATTCATATAAAGGGAAAATATTGCAGCCTTACTATAATTTTTATCTAATTTTAGCTCTGGTGCCAAACCAGAAATTCCAGTGAACGGGTGACATGCAGGTTCCCTCAGTTTATCTTCCCATTTCCATTCAATATCAGCGCCAAAACCACCAGCAATGGGGTCATCACAAGACATGGAAGAATTGCTCTCTGTTTCACTCACAGATTTGCAGCTCTGATGTTTACGAATTGGCTGAATATTGTCGCCTTCTGTTTCATCTTTGCTACTTGTGAAATTAGAGCTCAGTTCTTGAAAATACTGCAACATTTTGTTATCATCCTTTCCGGGAACAAAATAGTCATGTTTTTTGCTGCTTGCCATTTTATCACTGCCTGAAAAAAGTTTACTGTAACATTACTCACCAAAACATTTTCTCACTCTGAAATAAAATTTTACTGTCTACAGAACACACTAAAAACACGTAACTAATGACTAATTTAACAGTAAAATCTAAATATAAGACACCATGAATTCACTTTTAGATGTTGCAGAGTTTCATTCACAATTACAAAATTATATTGTTTCGACTGCACAAATAATATAAAGTTATTGCTTTTCACGAGCACTACCAGATAGCTCTATACAAACACTATGCAACTATCTACAGTAGTTCACTTGTGAGACAACAGAAACTCCTGTCTTACAATCACAGCACAGAATTGTTTTTTGCATACTAGTTCACCTGCAGTGTTCCAGACAAGATGTATGAGAGAGTACCAGTACGCTTATAGATACATATTACAAAATTCAATTGTTTACATGACATTAAAAATGTAAAAATATAAGTTATCATGAGTGCCACTAGATGGCATGGTGCAGACATGATGCAACTATCAATAGTAATTCGCTCGTTGGACAACAGATGCCCCATTCTTACCATTACACCACGAAACTGTGTTTTGCGTACTAGTACGCCTGTGGTGTTTTAGGCCAGTTGCGCAAGTGTGTATCAGTACATAGGTGCAAATTGGTTAAATGTGGTAATTTATTAGTAATGGCAGTATTGCTCAACGTCCCACTGCATTGGCACGTATTTACTGTGGTCGAGTTTCGACATTCCATGTTGCAAGATGATATGGTTACCTGTTGCACTGCCAGGTTACCTCTGTCCCACACAAGGTGCAGTTCGAGACATGAAAAAATAATATAACTATTGATTTTCACGCTGAGGCCAAGCAAACTTAGAAAATTGTCTTACTGTAGTTTGCAGTAAAGGATTTTGGACCACATATTATTTGTTAACATGTCTTATGCATGGTTAATAACTGTTGGTACATAATTATACTCCAAGCACAATTTCATATGTTTTGAATGTACAAAGTACAGCAACTTCATAGTTAGAATAACTTGTTTCGTGCATGCAAATTTTTTGATTCACATTCCACATGTCATGTTACATGTCTGTTGTACATGAACACTTTATGTATAATTAATAGGTGAGCTTCAAAATACACTACATAATACCATTTTTTTTTTTGTTTTTAATGTTGTGCAGGTTCATGAATGTTAAGATGTCTGACGTAGTTTTTATGGATCCAAGAGGAGATGAACATGTGCTGGAAATGTTTTTCGTCCCAGGCCGCATGATCCGTTATGTTCACGTCCCTGACGAGGTATGTGCATATTGATTCTACCACAGTCTTGCAGTCACATATCACTCTCTGAGTCTTTACTTTCTGTCTCACAAGTCTGCCCGCATGATGACAGAACCATCTAGCAAAGTTTGTGACAACTGCAGCATCTACCTTCAGTTGTGTTCATCGCTTCATGACAGCAGCAGTGCGAAGCTGCAAACAAAGGTAAACAGTTTCCTTGCAGAGAACACACACTCAACTGCAGTTTTCTTGGTGTTCCTGTTGCCAGAGAATGAGGAGGCGGTGGTCCAGGTTGTTGGCAATTGCGTCTTGGAACAAGACATCAGGTTCCCCATGGGTGGCTCTGTATTCAGTCTGGAAAGCCAATTGTCGTGTTGCTGTGCAGTGCAAGACTTGATGCCAGATTTAGCAGTCAGTGTTAGGACCGTCGCCAGAAATAATTCTTCTACTTTTGTCAACGTACCTGTGTGTCGACCAGGCAGCGAACAGACGGTCATGTTTGCTTGTCTGGTGGGTTGCCCTGAGGACGAGGCCCACTCTGCCTCCAAGGTTGCTCATGAATGTTTTTTGTACTGCTCTGGGATGTTGTTGAACACATTTGCATATGAAGAGGAAAGGAGATTGAAGGTACAGTGCCAATCCTTGCTAGCTGTTGCAAGAAATCTCTTTTCACACTTAGGGGACGTGTCTAACTTGTTGCGTGAGATAATGATGGAGGCACGCAAACTTACCATTGCTGAAAGGTGCTCACTTTTCCTCTTTGACTCGAGCCATCAAGAGTTGGTGGCAAAGGTTTTTGATGGAGATTCATCTAAGCGAGAGGTGAGGATAGCCAAGGACCAGGGCATTGCAGGACACGTTGCCATGTCAGGCAAGCTACTGAACATTGATGATGCTTACAAACACCCATTGTTCTACAAAGGAATGGATGAAGTAACTGGCTTCCGTACCAGGAGTATCCTCTGCTTCCCCATTCATGATGAGAATGGAATAATAGGTGTTGCCCAACTTTGTAATAAGATGAATGCCCACCATTTTAACAAATTTGATGAGGAGGCAGCAATGGCTTTCAGTATTTATTGTGGCATCAGCATTGTGCATAGTTTGGTGTACCAGAAGATCCGTGATGCACAAGCAAGAAGCAAGATCTCAAATGAATTGCTAATGTACCACATGAATGTTTGCGAATATGACTTAAAGCAGTTGTTGTGTTGTGAAGAGCGCAATGAGCCTCAGAATTACATCAGTTTCAGCTTTTCTCCTCGCACCATCAGCTGTGAAAAAACATCAAAGTATGTGTTTAAGATGTTTGATGATCTGGGCTTGATAAGAACCTTCCAGATAAACTGCGAGACACTTGCGAGGTTCATCCTCTTTGTTAAGAAAGGCTATCGTGATGTACCATATCATAACTGGATGCATGCTTTCTCTGTCACACATTTTGCTTACATCTGTATCAAGAACCTGAAACTGGTAGACGAGGGATACTTGTCGCGATTGGAAGCATTGGCCTTCCTGGTGTCGTGCATGTGCCACGACTTGGACCACCGTGGCACAACCAGCAGCTTCCAGATGAAGTCTGGCACAGCACTTGCTTGTCTCTACAGCTCAGAGGGTTCTGTCATGGAGCGCCACCACCTTTCCCAGGCCATGTGCATCCTCAACACAGAGGGCTGCAACATCCTGGAGGGTCTCTCCCAGGATGAGTACTCTTGCTGCCTGGATCTGGTGAGGGACATCATCCTGGCAACAGACCTGGCCAGTCACTTCCGCTTGTTCTCGGAGCAGCAGGCCCTGGTCTCAACTGGTCTGGACCGTAATGACCCTCGCCACAAGAGCCTACTGCTGTCCCTGCTGATGACAGCAAGTGATCTCAGCGACCAAACCAAGAGCTGGCGCACCTCCAAGAGGATTGCAGAACTCGTATATAAGGAGTTCTTTGCCCAGGGCGACTTGGAGAAGGCTATGGGCGTCCTGCCCCTTCACATGATGGACCGAGAGAAGGCTTGCATCCCACAGCTGCAGATCCAGTTCCTATCAGACATTGTCATCCCCCTATTTGATCTGCTGCATCACATCTTTCCAGGAGCTGCGTGTCTGCTGCAGGCTGCTGAAACCAACAAGGAATGCTGGTTGAGGGCAAAGGAGTACTTTGATCAACGTCTGCGAGAAGGACGATCCTCCAGTTGCATTCTTGCTGAAGCAGATCTGGAAACATTGGTGCTATCACATTGTCTGCCTGGTAGTTTTGATTAAGCTACTTTTACCTGTGTGTGTTTTTCGCAAATCTCAGTCTGTGTGTTCAGTGGTGCTTTATCAGTCAGTATTAATACCCATTTATTCCTAAAAATGTACTCCATAGCATTAGTGAGATTAGTAAAAGCAAAGGTTAGTGCTAGACTACTTAGTAAAGTACAAATTTGTGCCACAAGTGTGTATAATGTTTATATACATATCATCCTAGCATGCACTAAACATTGTGTGATATATATTTTAACCTAAGTGAAAATTAAATAGGCCTATATTTTGTGCAAAAAGTGGTAACATTTTATTTTATTTACATTAGATGCTTGTATATTGGCAGTTGAAGTAAATTTACATCATGTCAAAGAAAGGTGTCCGTGTTTGATAACCAATGGCAATAAACTAGTTTACTTAGTGTGCTAACTAAGAAATGGTTGTGGTGGACAACTCACAAGGAGTGTGTTGATGGTCTTACTCCTATTATATCACTTCTGGTAGGGCCCATGAGCAATACTTAAAGATTCCGAGTGATGGTAATTCAGTATCTATCATTACATAAGTTCACCGAATTGATATAATGTATATATATATATGTGTGTATATATATATATATATGCACACACACACACACACACATACACATACACATTGTATAAGCAATGAACCACAGGTTCAAAATAAAATCTGGCCATTAAAAGTGTATGTCATGTTTAGAAAAGACTTCATACAGTTGTACTTCATATTTCATTTTTTTATTTTTTTTTATTTTGAAATTTGTGTGTTTGTATTTTTATTATTTAATTAATAATGCAAAATTTCTAGTCAAGATGGAAGAGTGATGGTTAAGGTATTTCAGTAGATAACCTTGAAAATCATTACTGTATATTTACTAGAATTGAGGAAGAAGAGAATGAAACATTACATAACAGTTAGCTGAATTTCTTTTGTGTATCCATAATTTCAATGTGTTGCAGAACACATTATTGATGTACAAGTGCTCCCAAACATAAAACATACATAGTGTAGATGTTCAATGTATCTTTATTTCCGTTGGATGAAAGTTACCATCTTCATTTGTGTGTGTGCTGACGCAGAGGTGCAGTGCACTTCATTGTGAGTTGTCCATGTTCTCTGGAGCACAATTGAAGAAAACAAAAGGTGAAGTGTTCAGTATGAAGGAGACATCTGTTGAAAATCTTCCATTCATACTTTTATATTAAATTTTTTCTGGTGTTATATATTTACCTAGAAGGTAAAATAGTAAGTAATGCTTGGGTATTATTTTATGTTATAACCTAGAGTTAATGAGTTTTGTTTGGTGCTAATGCTACAGTCAACACCTTGCACCTTGCACATCTACTCTCCTTTTTTTTTTTTGGAAGTTAATGCTGAGTGGTGCACAGTTTTGTTTGTCTCTGCAATATTATTGGCATGGATTGTTTGTTGCACATATGCTAAACAAATATAACAATAATTTGGATAATTTTAAATATAATCTCCCCCTCATTTCATCTTTAACAAGAACAGGTAATAAAAATTATCCTGAGTTATGCCCACATGCAGGTCACAGGAAATTGCAGATTTGTAGAAGTTACATTTTCTTGTTAGCAAATTCTTATATCCAATGGTCATGTTCCCAGTCACCTGAAAATACCTCTAATTTTTTTATAAAATGTGCACTGTTTGAAAAATTTTTGATTATGTATGTTGCAAATAAATAGAATATGCTCATATTTTTAGCCTACTATTTTTGGAAAGACAGGTGCACAAGACTGGGAGAATGTCTGTTTTGTATGTATGTCTACATGTCCCTCGCAGTAACGTTTTAACCATCAAACAGATTGAAATAAAATTCTTTAGGAGTATGATTCCACCGACTATTATCACAACGTTTCGTAACATCACATCTTCTGCAGTAATGGAATCCTGCAAGTGCAAACTTCTCAATAAATGAGCATAAATGTATTAATCCATATGTATTAAATTTATGACAATGTAACATGCTGTAATTATTACATATTTATAATTACTCATACCTGTTCTCGTTTTGTGGTAATTTTGACTTTTACTGCATGCAGTATCATTAGCAATATTACATAAATTCAGCGGCAGGTCCAAGGATGGAACTAAAGTGGCTTGAGCCCCTTCCTTGGAGTTTGATTTTACACTCGAATACATAATTTATAATGCAGGATTAATACATACTGCTAATAAAGTGACAGGAAATTAAAAAAAATATTTAATTTCGTAGCCTGTTTAATAATAATAAGTACAATTTATATGCAGCATTAAAAGTTGAGGCTACTGGCCAGCATGCGGTTGGAATGCAATGCATAGTGCCGCACCCCTAAAGTAGCCATGGCATACATTTTCATATTAATTACAAAATAATATACAAAATCTTCATTATTATGATTATACCAGGCACAGAACTTCTTGGCCGCTGAGTATCAGCCTATCAGCGAGCATTGCCAAGCCCTGTTGCCACATTTATCAAGTGCCCATCACGTCATAAAATGGGTGGTTGAAAATTCTCTCTTAGCCTGCATTACTGTGAGAAATTGTCAAATACATAATTTTGATAGTTTTTGATACTTGATGTTTCCAGTAGCTTTTGTTATTTTTCTTACTAAAAACCACTGAACATCAGTTTTTCCCTCTTTAATTATTATATCATCTTCAAGTACTTCAAGCTGCAATTTGCCAAACTTTACCTGCAATTCATCCATTGCAGAATCTTGACGCTCCACAGTTCGGAGCCAATTTAACTGATGCAGGCTTATCTAGGCCCCACGTTGGTCGTGACTATTTAACTTGACGCTATCCCCCACCTGTGGCACACAAGAGTGGTTCATAGGGTCGGAGTTAATTCCTCCAAGTACAGACTATAATGTGCCTTGAAGGTTGAAGGTATTTCAATAATGTAGTCTTTTGCTGTTTCATTTTGAAGGACGAATATATTGTCTCGTTATAAAAACAACATACAGAAACACTTCCGAGGTGCGGTACTCTAATTTGGCTACTCGTATTAACTGGGTGACTTCGTGGTGGAGGGGAGGGGGGGGCTTCTCTGGGCGGTGACTTGATACTTAACTCTGCTAGTATGATGTCGGCTGTGGTTGAGCTCCGGCGATGTGGGCGGCCTTGGCAAAGGCCCGCACTTGCTGCCGTCTCACTGGACTGCTGTTCTACTGACATACTGAGGTACTGTTGCCGCCGGGGGTCCGATGTGCCCCCGGCCGCCCGCGGCGCGGCTGCTCTCTCTCTCTACGCGGCGATCTTCAACTGATCTCCTTGATGGTTTACTGATTACTCCTCTGACTTCTCTGCGTGGTAATAATTGACTGATACCACACGTGTCGCCTTGTTGGGCGAGGAGGTGAGGTGGTAGGAAGCAGAACAATGCAGCACTCATGGGCACCGCCAGGATTACTTTCAGGGAGGTGCATCTGCATCTACACATTATACTAATAACTAATATAAAATATAGAATTATACATGTATATTATGTAGATAAATGTAATGTCAAATTCAAATCGCGCGGGTATTTGATTGAATATATTTCACTCATGGAAAGCATACTTAATCTCTGTAGTAGATGGTTGGCATTATTGCTCGGGGAATCCCCGCTGCCGTGCGACGGTGGCAGGGGATTTCCCGCCTGCGACCGCATCAGTTCACGCTGTTCTGATTGTACCTATTAATAATTGTAGGTGTCGATAGTGCGCAAATCAGTTGTCTGTAATAAATCTGCTTAAACAGCGACTCTATTTATAATCCTTTTTAGGTAATTTGTTGTGTAGCTTATTAATTTTTGTTCAAGTTATGAGTGACATAAGACGTTTTTTGTGTAAAAAAACGTAATCATCATTCTGATGAAGGTGATTCACCTCATATTAAGACATCCAGGCCGGATACAGACAGACTAGATAGTCCAGGTATGTTGTGTTGGTGTTTCTACCCAAATCATTTAATGTATTGTTTATTATCCGCATACAGAGGAAAATAAGACTCAAAAACAACAAAATAATAATAGAAAATACTTCAAATTTTTGTTATACTACACTGAAAGAAAAAAATAGTAACCAGTACCCATAAAACATAGTAAAAAAAAGTCTCAACTAAATTTGCAACTTATCATTCATTATTTAAACTCTTGTATTATTTTCTCTAGAATAATTATTTCAATAAGTTATAAAAATATAAATTAAAAATGGAAAGCTTTATAAATTAATAAAAACTTTTAAAATCACTACTTAAATGTTAACTGATTTGTTATCACAAAAATTGGTAAAGTATACATCATATCATTTCATGAAATATTTTTGATTTTTTTTTCTAAACGAGTTAATTGATTAGTGTATGTATTATATAAGAATCCTTTTTGCTTAAAGGTACCAGCTCTGCGCGTAAAGATTTTCAAGCAGATGCATCGCTCGATTTTTCTAGCTGAAGCACAACTAATTCATTATTGGATATTTGGTTGTGTTTGGCCCTCGGTTATCAAGTCAATGATGATCTACGTTTGAAATTACTAAGACATCCTTGGAACCCTAGTAAAAAGGACAATTTAAAAAATGACGTTAACCTTGATGCTAAACGAGCTTTCCGACATGAATGGCTTACAACATATCCGTGGTTAGCCTACTCAGCTATAGCAAAGGGACCTCTGTGTAGGATATGTGTTTTATTTCGGCTTCCAGTGCAGTGCGATCTACAAGGACAGTTTATTGTTTCTCCTTGCCTCAAATATCAAAAGTTTCATGAAGCTGCAGTCTCCTCATGTGACAAGTAAGTGGCATTGTGACGCACTGGCTTCGTCAAATGCATTTGAAAAGATCATGGATAGAAGGGGACTAAGCGTTCATGAATCTTAAAATACGGCATATCACAAGGAAGTTGAAGAAAATCGTTTAAAACTTCGATCTATCGTATCAACAATTTTATTTTGCGGGCGTCATCTCCCTCGTCCACCTTCCACTTCGTGGGAAAGTGGACGAGGGTTCTGTTTTTACAGACCTCCTACATTTTCGAGTTGACTCTGGAGACGAGATTTTGAAGAATCATTTAGAATCAGGAGCAAAAAATTCCTTATACATATCGCATCAAATTCAAAACGAATTGATTGAAATTTGTTCCGATGTTCTGAAAAGCAAAATAATTGAGGAGGTGAAACATGCTTCGGCTTTTTGGGTTTAGGCTGATGAGACTGCTGATATTAGTGGCACAGAGCAATTATCGATTGGTTTTCGCTATCTACGTTATGATAAAGATGATAAAAAACCAATAAATTGTGAAGAATTCCTCGGATATGTACCGGTACAAGAATTGATCGCAAAAGCCATTTCGGAAACGATTATTCGCTTCCTGCAAGATTGTAATTTTGATTTAAATAAACTTGTTGGCCAAGGATACGACGTGTGCGCTGCAATGGCAGGTCATATAGGTGGTGTTCAGAAAATTATTAATGATAAATATCATTCAGTCCTATTTTTCCACTGTGCAAGCCATGTATTGAATCTTGTCATTAATGACCTGAATACTGTCAGTGAAGTGAGAAATACTGCTGGGACTACAAAGGACATTATAATTTTTTTTTAGAGAGAGTACGTTGCGGCAGAATAAAATTACAAATATGCCTCTATTTTGTGAAAAGCGTTAGACAGCAAAGTACAAAAGTATCAGAAAATTTTCTGAAAACTTTCTGATTATTTTACAAGTTTTAGAAGAACTTTCGCAGGACGCGCTGAACTCTACAACGAAAACCAAAGCGTATCAGCTCTACACGACTGCAATTACTCCAACATACATTGTGACACTTTTAGTAATTGCTGCCTATTCTGCCAAACTTGAACCCGTGTGCAATCAATTACAAGAAGTAAATATGAATATAGTCAATACACGATCACGTAAATAAATTAACTGATGTGCTTCAATCTCACCGCGATAATGCATCTATGGAGTTTGCGGTCATTTTCGAGAAAGCTCAAAAAAATTTGCGAAAAATTGGATGTTGAATTTAAGCGTCCTCGAGTAGTGGCAAAACAGACTTACAGATCAAATCAACCATCTGAAAATGTGGAAAAAATCTTTAGAATATCTATATTTATCCCATACTTAGATTCTATTATTTCTTCACTAAAAAAATCGATTTTCTTTAACACACTAGAAAGCATTTTCGTTTATGCAGCTTCACCCAGAAAATATGAGAAAATTAGACAAATCAGCAATTTTAGCGATAGCAGAAGATATATAGAACCTCTACGGAGGTCTTCTACATAATTTTATTGCCGAGGCTACCACATGGTACGAGATGATGAAGACAAATGTAGNGGAGGCCACCACATGGTACGAGATGATGAAGACAAATGAAGCAAATAATGCGGTTTTAATGAATCTGTTGTTGAATACGCAGATGTAATTGCTCAAGCCACTCCGTTTTACCCAGCGGTATGTGAGGCAATCAAAATTGGTTTAACTATTCCAGCAACAGCATGTAGCATTGAACGTACATTTAGCACGTTACGACGTGTCAAGACGTGGAATCGCTCAACGATGGGAGACGCGAGGCTGAGCGACCTGTGCATGCTCAGTGTTCACAGGAAAAGAGTAGAGGAGGATACTGAATTTATTGACAAGGTGATGAACAAATTTGGACAGCAACCTAGACGCCTTCAGTTTTTATTCAAACAGTAACTTAATAAAAAAAATGTAATTTTTTCTATGTATTTTCTTTCCTGACAGGGGGGTGCAAGTGCACCCCCTTGCACCCTGCTGCCGGCGCCCATGGCAGCACTTCAAAAACGTGCCATGGTTCCTGAAGGTTGGGGGAGGGAGGAAGGTGGCACCTTGCCCCTTGAATTTACCATCTCAGCTTATTCTTCTGCAGTGTGTTTCTTACTTCAGGCAAAATACACCTAACTATCTTATGCTATCTCTGGGCTTACAAATCTCATGGGCTTGCTAAGGGCATAGGGGGTGGGTGAAGGGGGGTGGACTACGCAGCAGAACACGTGTTATAGTCGGCACGTGCATCTTTCTCGGCTTGACCTTTCCCTGCGGTTACTACGATCGCCACGTGTGTCTCTAAGCCCCTACACTGGTTATGCTGGTGGGGGGGTGGTTGTGGGACAGCGCCGCTCCAATACTCCTAATGCATCACACCTCAATCTGTATTCTTATCCAAAACATTAAGAAGAATTGAGAATTAACAAAAAAATTAAAACTTGAAAACGTAGCATCACGCACTTTATTTATGTGTCACTTTAGCATTTACTTCCACATCATTCTGGATCACTCCCGGATTTTCGCATGTGGGAATTGTGCCGGACGATACCTCTGGTCGGCAGATTTTCTTGGGTATCTCCCGTTTCCCCACCCTTGCATTCCGGTGCTGCTCCATACTCACCTCGCTTCACCCTCATCGGTTCTCAAGACCTCTATGTTAAGAGCCGCCCAAATCTCTCCACTCCTCTCCACTATTCTTTACTTTGAGAGTTGGCGCCCATTCCGTTCAAAGTCAGAGTATTTGTGTTATGTTTTGACTTTTATTAACATGAACACATTCTGTATTATATATCCCCTATCGCTCAGACCGCATTAAACTGGTACAACATATAATCACATGCTCTAACAAAAAAATTCCCTTGCAGAGATAAGAAAAAGCCTTTTCTTTTATATAGTTTTAGCTCCACAGATTTTGTTGAAGATAAATTCTATATAATTATCTCATTGTCTTATTTCTGAAAGTTTTGATTATGATAATCCACTTCCAAAACAGAAACACTGCTTTTTACTATGAGTTTCACAAATCTTGTGATATTTCTGTTCAGTTCCAGGAGAACAGATAATTTGTGTAGCTGAGGTTTCCGTGGTTTCAAAGTTTCATCAGGTTTCTCAAAAAGAGGCGTAACGTTTTTCAGGAACAAGCACAATGAATTATTTAACAGTTTTCTGAATTTTTGGTTCATGTACATTTACAACTTTGCTTCAGTTCCATGATTTTAATGAATCAAAAACAAGGTTGGGAATATTGGAACCTGGGGAATCACCTTTCATTAAAGGAATACACAGTACACAACAAATTAATATCAGTGTCTTATTATTTTAGAATGTGACAACCACGTTACAGTTTGACATCGCTGTCATTGCCATTGCCAGTAGATAATAAAAATACATTTACCTTGCATGAACACAATTTTTTCTTCCTCTAATCTTGCTATTTCCATCACAAATTACAGAAGTTTTTGTGAAAGCACTGCCGTATTTATTGGCAATTTCACTGTCTGGGAACATTTTTTAAACAGAAAACCAGTGTGGTCAGCACAACTAATGAGCAAATTGTGTTCTAAAATGAACTATGTGAACACACACTCATTTTGCTACATTACTTTCTTATGATTTGTGCCCCAGAAAACATCAAATTAATTATTTTATATTTCTATGCATTGAACGTTGTCTGAATGTCTGTTTGTATTCATATGCTTCACAACGTCGCTTTTCCCGACTTGGGAGATGGGAAAATTGTGATGCAATGAGGAAAATGCATTCCGTGATGGTAATGTGCCGTAAATTGATTGTTATACCGATGTGTGTGCAGCATTACTTGCTAACACTGCAAGTTTTTAGAAGTTAACAATTTGTGACACAATGATACAATTTGCTTAGTCCTTATAAATGTGCAATTCCTCTGTAGGTAAGAAAAAAGCTGGCATTTATTTATTGCCTCTAATTGCCATCACTGTAGCTATTAAGCTATTACTATTTACTGTACGGCTTGTACTGGGTGTTGCGTCCCTCCAGCTGTGTATGTACTTAAATTGGTCGACATTTTGATGAGCATATCTATCTGATGTCGTTTCAAGTGCTTTGGCTTTTCAGTTATAAGTTAGCTGATACCTTCGTTGCGGTGCTGTCAAAACCACTCCATTAACACATCTAGTTCTGCTCTTTTACCCAGCTGAATAGTTTTCTGGTTTTCCCATGGCTTTGACTGGCTATCAGCATAAAACTTGCAGTTCATTTTTATGTTTTTTTTTTAAATGTCATACTCTTTGTAACGACCAATGCCCTATTGCCGTGGCACAAACATAACTAAACTAATGCACCAGAATCAATTTTTTTTTTTTAATTTTCACAGTTTTCTTTAATCGAGAATACATTCTTTTTATGTTACCAGAACACACATTTGTTCTTTTTGTCAACATCATGCAACACAACCCAAATAAATTACTTAATGTTTACAACTACTACAGGTATGTAACGAAAGTTGCAGTGAGAGATGGTTCATTGACAGGCATCTGGCACTTATCACACGTGAACTACATCGATTGACATGGTGTTTTCTCGATTGAAAGGGGTAGGGGGACAGTTGCTGCATACGTATGTTGTGCATCATTTTATGTGAAGCAACGGGGTGTGAGGTGTGTTCTGGATAACTGAAACTCGGATATGTGGTGGAGATTTTCTTTCTGCATTGTATCTTGGGGTACATTTTCCATCTGATGCCAAACAATTCTGTGCTTAGTATTGCAACATGCGGTAATTACAGTATATTTTTTTCCTCTGGTGTTAGAGTTTATCAGGCCGCCCAAGGACCTCTGAAATGGCTTAATGACTGCTATCAATAGATAACAACCCGGACTGAATATTTATCGTGCCCTCCGAAGCCCGGAAGCGCTCAGATGTTATACCACTAAACGGTCACCCATCCAAATGTGTGCCGCTGGGAACGTTTCTTAACTTTGGTGATTGATTAAGATCCCTCAGCCAAGCGCAAAATGTAGTACCTAGGTACACTTTTTTATAAAGCTACAACTTGATGAAACTCATTTTTTGATTTTCGTACATCAACGCTGGAAAGCGGAAATGTGGTAACTACGCGATAGTTCCTCAGATACACTCCAAAAACATTACCTTACTTCTTGGCTATCGGGTAAAAAATATTTCTTTTCTTTTGGGTTGCTGTAATCAGTTAAAAACCTAGGCCAACATAGTATAATTTTATAATTCTGTTATCACATAAATTAATTGTCTTTTCCCAATTTATTTACGAGTGAATCACTGTAAAACTCAATTGTACCCGTGCGAAGCCGGGCCGGTTTGCTAGTTAGACCTTAAAATAAGTTTATTAAAAAATTCAACACTAGATACTGGTGCGACTGTGAACAGCTGAAAACTGAAGTGTTTTAATTTCAGGTGTTGTTTTCAGTAAAATGGTAGGAAAATAGTAAAGATAACTAGATTTGAAAAAAATAATGTAAACATTTAGTTAAAAAAAAATTATAATGGTAAAACTGAAGCTTAAACTATGGTTTAAACTAGCCATCTGTGATATAGAGGGTAGATCGCATGCTTATGGTGTGCTTATGGTGTAAGGTGTTGGCGAGTGTTGATAGTCATGTATATTGTTATCCCTTGTTGCACCTGTGTCATTGTTCTCAGTTAGGAGTCTTTCGCAGAGTGTTCCAAAATGAAATTCTATCTCGTTATGTTGCAGTATTTGCTGCATGTATGAACAAGATTTTTGTATTAGTATTTACCAGCGTTTTGAATATTTAAACAGAACTGATTTGTTGTTGTTTGTAACATTTATTATAAATTTTATGAAATGTTGTAAGTCCATGGCAGCATGTATTTGAAATATTGTTTATAAAAATTGTGATAATATTTATATAGTGGCTTTAAAATTCAGACTGGCCATTTGAAAATGAAAATAGTTTATTAGTGTTTTTTTTTTGTAAATGTATGCAAAGAAAAAATTGCAATCTTGTAATGTTTTATTCTTCATATTACTATTTTAAAAAGTTTTATTGTACTTATTCTGAAGCAAAGTTCTTGTTTATTTATTTGTGCTTTTGAGTTAGTGTGAAGGGAATTAGTTTTCAGATCCTTGTGGTAAATAATGCTAGTCACTTCAAATTAACCTGCTGTTGGCTGTGGTTCTACCCACACCACCACCACCTTTTAAATGAATATGAAGGGAGAGCAAGGAGATAAGTACAGCCTCACGTTCAAGATAGCACAAACGCGTGTGTTCACTGGTGTGGAGCGTCTGAAGTAGTTCACTTTGCTATCAGCCTACATGCAGTGGTGCGGCTAAATGTATCTATGTACACCATTAAAACAAGCTATTAGATTTCTCAAAAATAGATTGTTTGTGGAGTATTGTCTAGAAAATATGACCAGCTGTTTGTGGCATAGAATTTTACAGTAATTTTAATTCAAAGTACACTGATTCACATGATAATCGCCTTGACTGTTACAATGACAGAAAATTGTGTTTTTTTTTCCTTAAACTAATGTTTTGAATTGAAAGCACACAAAGTGTTGGAAAGAGATGCACTAAACACTGTTGTGGCTAAAGTCACGGGATGCAAAGCAGCAGAAGTAGTTTTCCTTTCCGAATGTTGTTTTGAACAGCTGACTTAATTTTGAAAAGTAATACATTCGTGAGGAGGGGATGAAATAGTTTTTGTTTTTCTCTCTCACATTTTTCTCATACATGTTTAGAGTGTATTGCTGTCCTGAAGTTGGTGCATATTGCCATTTATGAATAATTTTCTATTCAATAGGAGCTTTTATCATGTACTTATTTCAGCAATTTCATTTCCAGATAAATTCTTCTTCTTGGTGTACGAGTTACTCCAATTCATTTCTATTGGCTCAAGTTTTAGACTGGTTTATAATTTTAATTATTAATTATTTTGTGTTCCATATAAATTGTTGAATATTAAAGTATGTATAAGTGGTAATTAATATAATCTGTTTTGAGAAATGTTCCTTCAGTTGGCATCCACTGTAAATTCTGACATGATCAACTGCTACTTTAAAACCAGGAGCTGCTAAGTTTATTTAAATTTTTTATTAATTGTTGTAATGTAACATCTACCAAAACTTTAATTTGCACCTAGAAATTTATAATACAATAAAAAATTCATAACTTATCACTGAATGCTTATTAGGAAATATTTACTATGTAAATTATGCTGTATTATCTGTTAGGGTAAGATAAACATTTTTTATATTTTATTATCAAATCCACATAAATTTCCAGAGGCGCACCTCAAAAATTTCACATTTTACACGTAGCTGCTTATGTTATACACAGTTTGTATCATGTGATAGGTGCCGACAAGGAATACATTACATTCTGAGTTTTCACCATGTCTGACCCAAGTTCCAATGGTATGTCATTACGCAAAGTTCACTAGGGTATTGGTATTTTTTTTTTACTGTTATCTCCAGCTCAACAGTTGTTTTGTCTGCAGGTAGTACCACTTAGCAACTGTAGCAAAATTATACTTAATTGTTTTTAGTTGAAAATAGTACAGTTTTAAGAGAACAGATAATGTGCAGGAGTATGCCCATGCCCGAGGTTGTGTTTGCTGCTGGAGGAATAGATAAGATGTGAAAGTAGATGCTAGCAGACTGTTACACTGAACAAAACTCCAGAGAATTCAAAATTGGTTGTGAAGCACCTTGTTACATTGAACAGTGTGATGTTTTACTTCATTATTTACTTTAGGGGCTCAGTTAGTTGATGTGTAACTGCAACTCTGAAATTACAACCCTGTTTTCTTAGTACACTTTTAAGTTTTAAATGCCAAATATTAAAAGCAAGGGAAGGAGTTAGCATTCTTACTATTTCCCTTTTGAGTACCTGTACATCAAAAACGTATTGCATTAAAAATAACATGTGTGGCTTCAGTAGGCATACATAGACTAATTGGTAGCAATAAAATAATGGCCCTAACAGTGTAGTAAATTAGTGTTTGTTGTGTGTTGTAGTGATTGCAAACATGTATAAGCAGCACAAATGCTGCAGACTTTGTCAGTGAAATAAATCCTAATAAATTTTAAGACTGCAATTTTTTTAACTCTTATTTTATTATCCTATCAACTTTGTGAAATAATTTTGTTTTGTATGCAGTTTAAGCTGTGCACTTTACAGTATATTTTGTATTTGAGGCAGTTTGTAATGCTAAAAATATCTCTTCCAACACTGGTGGTGATTTGTCAAAGGAAGTTGGGCAAACATAAAAGTGATATGGGCATGTTCTGGGAGGTGGATGCCTTCTGTCAAACACGTACGGCAGCTTTGACTTTATGGAGTTGCTGCAATATAATTCAGCTCTGAGCTAGGGGAGAAATGTGGAGTTCAGTTTGTGTGTAATGTCAGGTGACATTTGAAAATTGAGCAGGTAGTTTCCATTTTTTCTCCTGACAACATATATCAAAAGAGTGAGTTGATTCACAGACTTGAATTTCACTGCAGTTTCAATAATGAAAAGCAAAATTTGCAGCCTTGTGTTTCAGGTACCAGTCAAAAGAACATAAACTGTTTTAGCTCTAGTAACTACAGACAACTCTGTGTTTCCTAGGGGGTGGGTCAACCAGTTTGCAGCTTAACCGAGTATTTCCTTTCCATAAACAGTTTATACTTTATAGACCTTAACACAATCTTACTAGTACTTGTTTTTGTATATCAACCAGTGGCGGATTTACACATTTGCCGCCAGTAGGCTATTCAAATTTTGCCGCCCCTACCGACATCTACAATTGGAATTGGATACCCTAGTTCACAATCATATTAATTACAATTTTTTTGTTATTGAAACTGTAAATTTATGATTTTTTGCACTATCGTCCTAATTACACGACCTTTTTCCCGTAATTAGTATAGTTGTGGACTAGGGGATCGATGTGTCAGTTTCTAGATTATTTTTACAACCCAACGATTTAGTTAAGATTGCACAAGAAATAGTTTTTGCGTATATTTCTGAGCTAATAAAAGCTCAATCATGTACTACTAATAAGGCGGGGTAAGGTATGCCTCAATACTACTTACACAATAATGTACATTCGGTAAACGTAATTAAATATTTTTATTGCGCTTACTTACAGTTTAAAAACAATATATTCAATTATCTGGTAACAATCCAGCTGATGATGTCAATGAAATTCAATTAATTATGTTATGAAAGTTTTACAATACCTTTTTGCACTATTTTCTATTGGCAAATCATCAATTATATCGTCGTATGAAATCTTGTTCATTAGTTCTGACTCTATGCTCAAAAGAGCTAAGGCGTTTAGCTTTTCTTGGCTTAAGATACATCTTAGATAATTTTTCACCCGTTTTAAGCAAGAAAAGCTTTTCTCACCCGAACAATTTGTCGCTGGTGTACATAGAGCCACGCGAACTGCTATATACAAGTTTGGATAAACGTTTTACAAATTCTGTTTTCGCAGGAACGAAGATAGACTTTTCAATGATTCAGAATCTGGTTTCACCAAAATTCTTTCAGAAGAAAGGTGGCATTGAAAATGTATGCATTCTTGAACTAAGTCAGTCTCTAAATCATTAGGATACATTTCTTCCAAGAAAAGGGCTTTTTCCGTAACGGTTGATGATAATTCACTCATTTTGGTCAGAAATGAAAACTTTTCGTTGAACCTGTTGTAGGCCTCCTGCCGTTTTTCTAATTCGGATACGAGTCTATCAATGAGGACGAGAAATGTGTTAACCCTGAAAGTATCACTCGCAGTCACTCTCATTTATTCATCTGGTGTTTTATAATAATTATTTTTCATTTTCGGTTGTCTTTTTCCCATGTATTTTGTATACTGCTTCGACACGCTTAATTCCATCGTCTTTTGTTCGAAAAACTTAAAATTTTCTCGTTCAGCTACGAAAAACTTGCAAAGAGATTCGTAAAGATTGGCAACAGTGATCAAATCTACGGTAGAAGCCTGAATTTGAACATTCACTTTGTTTATTCTTTCCAAAAAAACATTCCACACAACAACCATTACCGCCGTTTCCAGTTTTTCTAAATTCAAAAGTATTCCCGTCGCTTCGTTTCGCGTTACAGGCTTTTCGGTACAATCATCCTTGATTGATTCCAAAGTTTTAAGGACTTCGTGCCAACAATCTCTCAAACTTCTACATGCGTCCTCTCTAGCTGACCAACGTGTCAGATTTACTCTCTTTAGCGTTTTCCCTTTCCCGATTTCAGTCATTAATTTTTGCCAGCGCTGTGTCGAACTTACAAAAAAAACGTAGATTTCTTGAAGCAACATGAAGAAGCGACAAGCTTCTGTGCAAGATTCAGCAGCCGCAGTTGCCACTAAATTTAAAGAGTGGGCAGAGCAAGGAACGAAAAAAGCAAAAGGTGCTTGGCTTTGAATTCGAGCCTGTAAGCCATTGTACACACCAGACATGTTCGCGGCATGATCATATGAATGTCCACGACAGTCTTCAATATTTATGCCCAGTGTTTTGAGTTCCGAAATAATGGCAGAAAACATTTCTTCAGGTTTATGTCCCACTGAGGGTCAAAACTTGAGAAATCTTTCACATGGTTCGCCTGTTTCCAAAACGTATCTAATGACGAGGGTAAGTTGGTCCACATGTGCTATATCTGGTGTTGAATCGATGATTAAGGAAAAATATTTCTCCCTTCTTATCTCGTCTCCAATGTGTTTTAAGATTTTATGGCCCATCAAGAGAATAAACTCATCGCAAACGGTCTTTGATAAGTAACTGGTACTTCCAGATCTTGATTCACAAATCGTTCAATATGACTGGCTAAAAAAAGGATCGAATTCAGCTAAGAGTTCCAAAATTATACAATAATTTCCGTTATGTGGATCACCACCTTTCCATTTTTTCCTCTGAAATCGAGGCTTCTTGAACACAGTCGCTTCACTACGGCAACAACCCTCTTCAGAACGTTTCTCTAATAAGTAATTTCTTCATCAATCTGGACATGCAGTGAGTTACTCGGTGTTCTGCATTTTTCCAGTCATTAAATCTGTCGTTCTCAAACTGAGTCTTATTCTCNTTTCATTCTGAGTTACTCGGTGTTCTGCATTTTTCCAGTCATTAAATCTGTCGTTCTCAAACTGAGTCTTATTCTCCAATGGACCGAATGCCAAACAGCCGGGCGTTATATGTCTATAAAATGAATCAGAATAAACCAGCCAATTTCGGTCATTCACTTCATTATTTTTCATTCTTCTTTGGAAGATACTCACTGGTAAGAAACGACGCTGATCAGCATATATTTTTTCACTTTTAGAGAAGTCACAAGANTTTGGAAGATACTCACTGGTAAGAAACGACGCTGATCAGCATATATTTTTTCACTTTTAGAGAAGTCACAAGACTGGTTTTGATCGAAGCAGTACCTTGCGATAATGTCCCTTAAGGTATCGTTGATTTCCCATAAAGCTGGATCTTTGTTTAGATTTACTGTTGTTTACACTTCGTCATTACTTAACGTCTGATTCTGATACGCATCTTCAATTGTTATTCTTATTGATGATTCCTCTACCGCCTCTACGTCAAAAACATAAATATCCGTTTTTTCAAAAGTAGATGGTTCAACAGATGACTGTTGTTGGGCCGCAGAGTTCAAATCCATTTCAAGAAAAGGTCTAACATAACACAGTCACGTACAACAACTTCAACCTGGTCTTTCAACACTACTTCAACTTCCACTTTAAAAAAACTGTCAATTTTTATCGTTTTACGGATAATCTGTACACGTTCTTCTTTTTTTTCATTTTGGCCTTCTTTTTATACTCAGCTCCACTAAGTCACTTTCTCCCATCACTCATTCTAACAATTTCTTGGATTCCAAGAACTGAAATAGAAAAGATTACAATGGGAGTTTTATTTCTCGTACATCCTTTGTTCAGACTTTATACATTGAATAGTTACCTAATATAAGTACAAGAAATTTATTTAAGTGTGATATAACAAAAAAATCGAAATCTCTTTGTATAGTTTCCGAAACAGCTATTTATCAAGTTAAATTTTGTCTTACTGATTCGTTACGGATGATTTATTGTAATATATTATAATTACATACCTACTATAAGTTTCTAAACACCGGTGATTTTATGCTATGAAATTATTCATACAATCCACGAAACACTTTGAAAAATTACAGCACACAACCAGAAAAAGTAAATACGGGACGGGACTTGCCCGTTTGTATCGCCGGCCGCCGCTCTATATCTATCTCTATGGAACTCAATGCCACCACGCGGCGTATGCCTACAACAGCACGACCCCGCTTCGGCTCCTGCGCTCGTGCAGTCAATTCGGCCAGACACACTTAGCGAACGGTCATTTCACTCGTTCCCGCGTCGCAACCAAACGCGACTACGCAAATTGTAGAAAAATTTATCAAAGTGGTAAAACATATTACATGTTGAAAAAATTAAAAAATTTGGCCCCAAATTTGCCGCCCCTAAAATCTGCCACCCTAGGCTCCAGCCTACTCAGCCTGCTGGTAAATCCACCACTGATATCAACTATGGTATATAAACGTGCCNACCACTGATATCAACTATGGTATATAAACGTGCCCTTGTGAACTGTATGTGCATTTGGTAGTCCCAATATGTGACACTCTTCGAGGCGAAAGAGGGAAAATGGGAGTTGTTGAGTGTTCTTCTAGAAGAAAACATTTTAAGGGACAGTTGCCAGTTAATGTGTTCAGTGCAAGTCCAAAAATTGCAATACATCTTCATTGGATACATAAAAATATGTGCATTTTAAATACCAGCACAGCATTTAAATTTAATACCAAGCACAACTTGTGCCTGCTGGCCAGTGGTTCGTGTCACTTGCTGTCGACCAGCTGCCTCCTCTCCGGCATTCGGTAAGAAGGGGGAAGCTCAAAAAATAAAGAGTTTGAGGATGGCTTGGTTCTGTTGCCTCCGTTTCCTTTTCGCTCATGGACATAGAGCAATATTTTTCTCCTCCCCTCCATCTCTTATGAATGGAACTTTATCTTGAACAGCACAGCAGCAAAACACAATATTGGAGGGGAGGGAAGAGGCATTAGGTGGCACCATAATGTAATGGAGGGTAGTGAGAAATTTTAGACATAGAAAACTAAGAAAGAACATTGTTGTTACGATGTGTTTGCTCGATGTGGTTGTGGATGATATAAACTATATATAATACACATTTCAGCTCATGGATTCCACTGTACACTGGAAAGAGCTTTCTTAGTGCTGCCATTTTTCTACAATTTGCACATTTTTTGCAAAATAGAATAGCTTTGTGGAAATTTCACGTCCTTTGCTCCGTGAAAAGTACGTCGTAATGTGCGACATTAGGCTTCTCTACAGCTTCCACTCCTTCGCCAATCCTCCACGAGCTTGTATTTGTAGTAGTGTTTGACTGGGCAGGGAAGAGAGAGGGAGCAAGGAAGAGGAAGTGACAGAGGACAGAACACAAGGAATGTACAGTGATGCATAAATGCTGTGTATTGCTTATGCTCTAAGACAGAGTACATCAAGTGAATCACTTACATTTACATAATTTTGTAGGACTACCTATTTTATCAAAATGTTGATAATAGATATTCTCTGAAACATTCTTATGGCGTGACCATCATGTGGAAGTGAACGTAGTAAAGAAAATTTACAGGCCTGAAAAGACACGTGCAATCCTTATGCAAGGAGCCATTTTGCAGATAAATACGGTATGTTACTAACAATTTTATTACACAGCGGCACCTTGTTCATATGGATGTTTTGTTTGCGTATTGTAATTTTTGTTCTGTTGTGTGATGTAACTGCAGCTGCCTAGTGCAGTACCAGCCAAGTCAAAGGATAAGGTTTTACTTGCAAAATTATTTTAGGCATGTAGTGGCCACCTTTCAAACAGAAAACACTGTAATTTTGCAGCCATCAAAAATCTTAAGACTGAAACTCATAGCTCAGTTCACTCATTCGGCTGAAACATGAGACTTAAAATAAAGGCACCATGGAAAAAACAAATGTCTGATACTTTCCTTTGAAATTTATTCAAGTTTATGCAGTTCACGTTCTACACACAGCAGAGATAGGAAACAGTTTACGATACGAGTAATGCAGATTACAAGAACAGCATCGCAGAGTTCATTACTATTCACGTTACCAAACCTCGCATCACGAGAAATGAAGACAGGAGGCAACTTTCCGTCGTGGCACTCGTTATGTTGGCTGGCACTTAACCGGAACTTAGTTGTGTTTTCATGATGTCGACGAGTCTACGTTTTGTGTATAATAGCATGTGAATGATCTGGCGATTTACAACGTAACATCTGACTACGAGGATTGGATCCGGATGGAATTGTTGGGTTAAGTGTGCGAGATTAATGTAAACAAACAAATAAATTACAAATTATTGTGAAGTGATTTGTTGAGTTTGTTTGTTTAAGCGAGTCTATTATCATGCCGATGAATGGCCCAGTGATACCGACTTATGTGCAAGGGTTAGAATTGTTTAAGAACTGTGTGAAGTGACTGAAATTGTATTTCAAGATGGCATAATCTTACCCCCAAGAGACATACGTGATTTTGAAAATGCAGATAAGCATCAAAGGGCTGGAGTATGTTTCTTTCGAGGAGTGTATTAACTATCTCTAGGCATTGGCACCTAGGAATATCGTTATAGCGGGACATTCTAATTTTGGCAACACTGGCAGCAACCAAATGAGACTGTAACTGAATATATTGCCGGTATTAAGCTCAGTGTAACATCATGTAAGTATGGAGATTTTTTTGGATGAAGCCCCGAGGGAGGTTAGTTTCCAGTGCACTTTCGGAGCAAATGTTTCGGAAGCTCTTATCAGAGAGAGGAACTGAAATTTGCAGAGGCAGTCAAATTAGTCACCGATGTGGATGGGGTGGCAAAGTCAGCTGCCCTCATGAGCAGTGCTGTGTGTCAAGTAGTGAATGTGGTCGCCAATCTTACATGCTCCAGTCAGTTGTCAACAGAGGACATGCAGTATGTCAATTTCAACTAAGGATTCCAGCCTCCGTTTCAACGTAGGGTTCGTCAGCCTTCTATGGAGGCTGCTAGCCAGGACCATGTATCCTCAATAAAGCATAGGTCCCAGAAGTCCTGCTATAGCTGTGGAGTCCCTCATCAGTCGGGCAACTGTTCAGCACTGAAATGAGTGTGTTATAATAAATAGTGTTACAAGATGCCTGAGGAGCATATCCGAGTTTGTGAGGGATAGAGGTTTTGATAAATAAAATAACTAAATTTGATTTTAATTAGGGATGGGTTGGTTTGGTTCTTGGGATCCAATTTATACCGGTTCTTGAGGTTTGGCTTGGAACCGGTTTTAGGTTACAACAATTACTCGGTTCTTGGTTCTACACAGCAATGGCAAAACTCTGTTGTTACATAAATAACTATGGCAATTACTCATGTATAGGGCGCCCTTTTTTCCCAACATAAAGGAAAAACAATTAAGGAGTGGTTGTCAGTAAATTATTCGGGGATGTTGGGAGGGAAGTGTAGGAGATAGGCCGTTATCTCATCTCTCGCTCTTACATCAACACTCTCTCCCTTCCCTCTGTTGCTCCCAGCCCTCCCTCGTAAACAACACTGCTAGCCATCGATACATTCCTCCAAGCCTTCTTTGTTTGGTAGGATGGAGTAAGAGAGGAAGAACGAGACTTTTTTTTTCGAGGTGTCACATTCCAGCACGGCAAAAAAAAAAC
>NQII01000144.1:573366-588398 GCA_002778355.1 Clitarchus hookeri
ATATCACAATCACCACATATTAATGTAAAAAAAGAATAATTTTTTACATATTTACTAATCTTAAATAAATTTAATACGACAAGTTTATCTGTATACATTAATTCTTATCTTCACACTTTGTTATTGTTCAATTTTTCCATATAACTGTTAAATAAAACATTTAATGAATTTTACCTGCATTGGTTTAATAAAGTTGCAAGCAAAAGGCAAGTATTCAAAATACATAGAACCGAATACTGGAACCAATATTTAAATTGTAGAATCGGCACCGGAACCGGAATCAACATTTTTGGTTATTCGACCCATCCCTAATTTTAATTTATTCACACAGCTATTATTTACAGCATTAATCCATCTATCTCCACTATTACTCTTTTTATTTCTCAGTGAGCACAATATTTAATGTCTTCTCCAACTCTAGTTATCGTCTTTGGTAATGTCTCTGTTTGGTTATAGCCAATTAACTTATACTCATCATTAACACGTGTTCAGTCTGTCTGTTGCCATCACTCGTAATGTCTTTCACTCACGCATCCAGCCTGCCAGTCGCACTCCTCAGTGCCCTGATGCTCGCAGTCACATATTTTCCTCCCTCTGGTCACTTCTCTCACCGCTCGTCTATCGCCAAAACTCCAGCCACTCATCGCTCGGAGGCCCCTCACACATTTTATACCTGCTGGCCTTGACCTGGGAAGTTTGACGCACCACGAGTCATGTTGAGAGAAACTAGGGCAGTAAACCAGTATAAAATTCTTCAGATAAATGCAGAAACTCAATACAACAAAGGTCAGCAGCATGCGCCACAAAAGGATTATAGTGTCGGCTCGCTTTTTGCCACATACACGCGGTTCCTGGTTTAATCCTCACCTGTCATTCAAAACATTTCATTGTGACTCGCCGCCGCTATCATGTAACTGCTCTGTCCTTCACTTCCACTCGTTTGTGCGGGACAAAGAAGCTAGTGCGTAACAATAGTGGACGTATGGGTCTCATTGTTAGGGTGTGCTGAAGCCCCAAGGTAAAATAGTAGTCGGTTTTAAGCCATGTGTGTGCACATGCCTCAGGTTTGCCAGTCGAACCTGCCTCGATACAAGTAAATGTAAACTGTGTTGAGATCCCTTTTGTAGTAGACACAGAAAGTGCTGTTTCCCTTTGTAGTTTGGCCCTTTACAAACAAAATTTGAGGAAGAACGTTTTAACTTAATTTCAGGGTGTGCTAGGAGCTGCCAATGGCATTTATTTACCTGTTGGTGGGGCATTGTCTGTGTCTGTTACAAGTGAAGTGTGTGGATCTATGCACAAACTTCCGTTATTGGTTGCGTATGACTTGTTGGGTAGAGACTGGCTGTCAGCTTTGTGGCCAGGATGGAAGGAAAACTTACTGGCAAAGCATCAAGTGTTATCTGTGCATTCAGTAAGTCAGCGTGATGATGTTAGCAGACTTGAAATGGTAGTTGAACTTAAAAACAAGTATGGTAATGCATTTTCTGTTAAAAACAATGACAAACCTATTTCAGGGTTTAAGAGGTTAACACTAATTTAAAAGAAAAGTGTCACCCCATTGTTTCATCGAGCTTATGATGTGCCATACGCCCCCTATTCAAAATGTGAAAGATGAACTGCTTATATTGGAAGTCTGGTATTATTTCAAGTGTTCAGGCCAAATATCCTGTGTGTAGAGCTTAAGGTTACTGTTAATCTTTTAAGAGTGGGCCAGTATCCATTGTCTAAAGCAGAGGATATTTTAAACTAGTTTGTAGGTTGTCCAGTGTTCTTCCTTGGATGCCACCCAGGCATGTTTACAGTTGAAACTTGAGGAACCCAATAGGGAGCTATTAACTATTAACATTATACAATGGATTATATAGGTTGGCCTTGCTTCTGCCCTAGCTATTTTTCAGTCAGTCATTGAGGACATTCCGTTTGGATTGGAGAATGTAGCAGCATATTTAGAAGACCTCTTGATGGGGGGCAAAGATAAACAGGAGTGGACAAAGAATTTGAATGCTGCCCTTGCCCAGTTGGATGCTCACAATGTTAAGATTAATACCCATAAACCTGAATTCTGTGCAAGTTCTTTAGATAGTTTAGGGTTTCAGTTTTCAGGTTAGGGTAAATCACCTATAAAATCAAAGATTGAAAAAATCATATCAACTCCTGCGCCTAAGGATGCCACACAATTGGAAGTCATATTTGTTATTGTTGAATTACTATAGACCATTCCAATGTGTCCTGACATGCTTGAGACCCTTCGTAACTTCTTACGCAAGGATGTCCCATGGGTTGGGTCATCAGATTGTGAAATTGCTTTTAACAAAAGTAAAACCCACCTTTCGGAGAAAAAATTGTTGGTAGTGTTTGATCCAACTAAGGAGTTGTGTTGCATGTAGATAGCTCAGCATATGGAGTGGGTGCAGTTTTAAGTCACATCATAGATGGCGTTTAATGTCCTACATCTTTTGAATTAGCAACTCTTACCTCTTACTTTACCACAAAAGAATTACAGTAAGTCGGACAAAGAGGCACTTGCTGTAATGTTCGGAGTGAAAAAGTTTTATAAGTACTCGAATGGCCACTCTTTCACTGTCAGTGATTACCAGCCATTGAAAATGTTATTCTCGGAAGCCAAGAGACTTCCACACATGACTTCATTGCGACTATTACGTTAGACTGCGACTTTATTTGCATATAATTACACTATTGTTTACTAGAAGGGTCAGAACATTCCCTAGGCAGATGCAATGTCACGATTGTTCAGAACTGATTATGCTGGTGTAAAAGAATCCAACGTTCTATACCTCATCACACCCTTGGCCTCTCCAGTTGAAGTTGCCCAAGAAACTAACAAGGACCCGTCACTAAGTAAGGTAATGAAACATTTTGAAGTACAATGGCCAAACAATTATTCAGACAAAGTTCTTAAAGCATTATTTGGAATCTGGGATAGGTTGTTGTTGTCTGTATGGAAGCAGGGTAGTAATTCAAGTTCTCCAACCGAAGGTGGTGTCAATTTTATATCATGGCCATGAATGTGTAGTACGTTCTCGTATGTTGGCTCGTTCACATTTTTGGTGGAAAGGCGTGGATGACATTTGTAAAAAAAATTCAGTGCTGTTCACTAACTCAAAATGCTAGTAGCCAAGGTTCCCTGCGAAACTGTCCTGCACCACACGATCCATGGGAACGGATTTATCTGGACCTGTTTCAGTGCATTACTTAATATTATTTGATGCATATTCTAAATGGGTGGAATGTTCTGTTGCCTGTAGATACTAGTTTCCAGTCCATTCTCAAATGCCTATTGGGGGATGTTTTCAAGGTTTGCCTTACCAAGTACAATATGTCCGATAATGGCCCTCCATTCTGCGCCCAGGATCTGGCTCATATTTGTAAGCATCATTCTATAAAGCTGTTGTTTTCTCCACCGTATAACCCCAGATCAAATGGGCTTGCTAAATTGCTAACCAGAAGCTTAATGTCTCTGCCTAGTGGCAGAGACATTAAGACTATCTTCCAACACCTTCGTCTGTGACTGGTCTTTCTCCAATGGCCTCCCTTCTCCTACTCACTGTGCCATCCTTTGTCAATGTTAGCTCTCAGTGGAGACGAGTTACAAGACAAACCTGAGCCTACTCAAAACTAACCTGTGACTAAATGTTATGGTTATCAGATCAACCAGAATAACAAAGCCCTTGCAAAGTGGGTGCCAGGTTGCGTTATGCAGCAATTAGGGAATGTTGTGTATATAGTTAAACTAGGTGAGGGTAGATTCAGGAAGGTTCACCTGTGTCGGTTGAGGGTCAATAACTATGCCACATCATGTACTGCAACCAAGAGTAAGATGTGTTACAAAATCAAACAGGTCAGGTCTCGGAAGGGGAAGATGAGGAAAGATTTTGTGGCTTTCCAGATACTGATGGAGAAACATGTAGGGTTTCAAGATGGTGACATAAAATCAAGACTCCTGCACGTTTTTCACCCTAATTGTTTTAGTAATGGAGGACTTGTTGGATATGCGTAACACGTGTAGTCTAGAATCTTGAGGAGTAAGCCATTGTGAGTGTCCTGTATTATCAAAAAAGGGAACTATTGTATCTTGTTACGTGAAGAATAATCATTATCAGTAGTTATCTTGAGGAATGTCTATGGAAAAAAATGTGAGGGGGAAGTTGTTATATTGGCACTTACTGGAACGAAGTGAGCAGCAATTAGGCCGCCATGTTGGTTTTGTTTTCATGATGTTGATAAATCTTATGTTTTGTGTATAACAGCACGTGAATGATCTGGTGATGTTCGACATTAAAACCTGTGTACATTGAACATGGTGTTCATAATTATTAACAATGTAACAGCACTCCACAACCTCCCACACTTGCGAAAGTAATTTTGTAGTAAATTTTTGGGGAAAAAAAAGGTTGAAAGAAAGGCAGTCGCGGGTGCTTGCCGGTGTGGGCTAAATTGGTCACGCTCCAAGCTTCTTCTCTGAAGGCACATAGTTCTCCGTTGGGTGGTAGCAGGTGCGCTTGGCTCATAAAGCCACCACGCTCTACCCCCACCCCTCACATCACTGTGCCAAAAACATAACCAAATAAGGGCATCGTGCAGAGTGTGGCAGTAACCCCAGATTACGTTTGTTTACATTTCAGTTTGACATTTCTAAGGTAAATATTGTTACGTGCTCATTGCTGTATGCATGGGCAGAAAAGGAGGACACAGAAGTGATATAATAGCAGGCAGCGAGTGACTAAGGAAAGTTTGAATGACAGGAGAGCGATAACCCTATCAGGGTTTTTACTTACAAAGTGTGCCGCCAAGCATTCTTCCGCCTGGTGACGTGATAAACCTTTCGTGACTCGCATGCTCCTGACCTTCATCAGATTGAATTTCTATTAATCTAAAGAATTTTCTAGTGGTTTACTGTCCTAGTTTCTCTCAGCATGACTCAGGGTGCAGCGAACCTTCCAGGCCAAGGGCAGCGACTATAGAAGTGTGTCGGGCCTCCAAGCCGGGNTTTCTAGTGGTTTACTGTCCTAGTTTCTCTCAGCATGACTCAGGGTGCAGCGAACCTTCCAGGCCAAGGGCAGCGACTATAAAAGCGCGTTGGGCCCCCGAGCCGAGAGTTTATGAGAGACTGGAGTTTGGGCAATTGTGCGACGTTAAGCGATAGACAAGCAATGAGTAGTGGCAAAAGTGATCAGCAGGAGGAAAATCTGCGACTGCGAGCATCAGAGCAGTGAAGAGTGCGACTGGCAGGCCGGACTATTAGACTGCGTGCATAAGTTAAAGACATTACAAATGAGGGCAACAGACAGACTAAACGTGTGTTAATGATGATTATGAGTTAATTGAATACAACCAAACAGAGATAGTAAGAATGACTGTAATTAGAGTTGAAATAGACATTAAATATTGTGCACATTGAGAAATAAAAAGAGTAATAGTGGAGGCAGATAATTTAATGCTGTAAATAATAGCTGTGAGAATAAATTGAAAATCATTCTTAGTTCTTTTATTTTATTAATACCTCCATCCCTCATGATCTCAGATACGCCCCTCGGGTGTCTTTGTAACAATATTTTGTATCCAAATTTTATAATTAAATTAACCACTTATGTTTTGGCAATGTTACATATCCTATAGCCACATACTGAACTGTTCATTTTCATTTTATTTGTAATGTTTTTGTATAATTTTAAACTATATGTTCGATTGACACAGATATAAAGTTATGTAGATATATTTTCTCTTTGCCCTGTTATTTTATGATTTTAATGCTAGTCTCAGAAAGTTTATCTCTTAGGTACATTTTTTAATTGTTAAAAAAGAATCATTTGGTAATCCTTGTTGGAACAGTGGGCACTCAAAATTGCATTCATGACGAGCGGTCATTTCGTATAGTGATCTGAGTTTTAGAATATATTTTTTTGAGACAGCCTCATCATAAAGCTATGTGGAATGGATGAGAGCCATTCTAAGTTTATTAAATGTGCGCTGGTAATAACAGAAAAGGTCCAAAAGTGCCAGTTCTACTAATTTTGTAGCGGTTTCTTCCTAGCCTTTGGACTACCCAAGGACACCGCCTACCGATGCCATGAAGTCATGTAATATATTACTGTTTTGGTTAACAATTTTGGATTTCCACCAGTCTAAACTTCAATGAACTTATGGAATAAAAATGCATTATTTCACCTGGAAGTAAGAAAGTTTGTGTTAATTAGTTTTCCTTTGTGGACTAACCAGAAGTACTGCAGAGCAAGAACCCTAGCTCTTGACCTCTAGTCATGCATACAATAAATTGGACTGCCCAACATTTCTTTAAACTTACATAATGTCAGTTTAGGGCTATGTGCTATCACTGGTGGAAGTGGAGTAAATTAGTTTTGAGTAGAGCCAGTAAAACTCTCCATTCATTTTCAATAAAACATTTTTCATTGAGATGCTAATTAATGAGTTCCATTTTGTGTAGTGTTGCTATGCTTTCCAGTGTATTATTATTATTATTATTGCACAGTGAGGGTAATGCTATGTGTTATGACTATGTTCTGTTTTCAACAGCTTCATGGAAATCTCAGGTAAAATATACATATTTCACTTAACCTGATTCCTTGTTGTCCAGACTAAAATATTCCGCTGGTGAAGTACGCTGTTAGAGACATCACCATCTCGAAATGACTAGTGCTAATGGAGAGTTGGAAGAAAAGGGCAATAATGCTGATAGTTGGTTACAATATAAAATAGACTTTTCATAAAAGTACTTTCATTTTTATAGAGTACTAGCTGACCCGGCAAACGTTGTTTTACCATAAAAAGTATTTCTAGTGATTATAGTATTAGAAAAAAATAACTATAACTTATTGTAAGTGTGTGAGGATGTGGTATATAAGTGGAAGAGGCATGGAGCTCTGTGGACGATGACGGAATATAAAATTAGATAATTTAATAAATATTAATAAAATGGAAATACAAACAATTACAGCTTTGCGATCAATAATAAAGTTAATTAAGAAGTACACTTAATTATTGAAAATATAATTGTAAACACGTCACTACTACGATCTGAGCACAAATGAATAAGAGAAAGGTTATTGTGTGAGAGAAAGTGGAGACCGGCTACTCCGTGCTGTGTCACTGGGAGACACCTGGTGGGAATAAATTGTAACCTAGATCGATAAATGATCGATTATAATTGATCAGTTATCGACTTAGGGTAAAATTTATTAAATTACTAATATCGCTATAAAAAAATAAGGGTTGGTGGTAGAAGGGTGAAAATTTAGGAGGGTATGTATTTTTTGATGCCACATCATAAAAAAATAAAAAATAAAAATTTTGTTCAAACAATAAAAAAAAATTGTTTGGGGGTGGCCACCCTTATTACTTAGGGGTGTAAAAAATAGATATAAATCTATTCTCAGACCTACCGAGTATACATAAAAAATTTCATAAAAATCGGTCCAGCCGTTTCGGAGGAGTTCAGTGACTAACACTGTGACGGGAGAATTTTATATATTAGATTTTACTTTAAACCTGTTTTTCAGTTCTGCTATTAATAATGTCACCATTGTTGTAAACCTTACTGATATGAATATTAACTATGGATTTCACTATCCATCAAACTTTTGTTTTAAAATACACTAACGTTTGTGAAAATTGCAACACCAAGAATGATACATGTGATTGAAATGAACTTTATACTACAGATTAGGTACATGACAACTCACAATTGATCAGGATTACAAAACTGTACATGATCTCTGTCCTTGAGAATTCAGTATGGTGTGAAGCCCCCACATGCTGCAATCAGAGCCCCTAAATGTTGTGGCATGTAATCAAAGAGGACCTGGATATGTTTCTGGGGAATCTCCCTCCTTGCGGTTTGTATGCGAGTCCACAAAGCATCAACAGTGGTTGCTGGAGGACTGTGATGAACAAGTTGCCGACCAACCATATCACAGACATGTTTGTTGGGCGACATGTCAGGAGAACGTGCAGACCAGGGAAGCAGTATGGTACCCGTCTTTCATTGAAGAAGGCTTGCACATTCCTCGCCACATGCGGCTGGGCGTTGTCCCGCTGAAATATGGCATGTGGAGTTGTCTGAATGAGGGGCATTACCTTGGGCTCTAAAACCTCCCTGTAGTGGTTGCTGTTCAGATTATCCATAATATGTAGGAGTTGAGATTGCATGATGTATCCAATGGTGCCCCAAACCATCACACTTGGTGTTTGTCCTCTATGCCACTCCACCATGTCACCATGGTAGCGTCTAAAAACGTATGTGGCCATAACTGTAGGACAGTTTGAAGCGGGACTCATCTGAAAACACTACATTTTGCCGTTCAGCATGCCAGCGACGGTGTTCACGTGCCCATTGCAGTCTGAGGCGTTTGTGGTTTCTGGACAATGGAAGCCAATGCAATGGCATGCATGCCACCAGTTCAGCCCACAGCAGACTGCGTTGAACCATCAACACAGACAGGTCCACACGCATTGCAGTGCTCCAGTGTCTAGCCAACACTATGGACGAGGCTGTATGGTCCGTTATAGCTATGCAGACAAGATGGTGGTTATCCGTGTTGTTGTCGCATTGCGTGGTCCAATACCCGCTCGTCATTGCGTGCTACCCTCTTCTTCCTCTTCAAATTTGAATTGCAAACTCTTAAATTGATATGTAGTGTTAAAATAGAGTACTTAAATATAAGTTTTCCCATTAGCCTAAAATGCAATTTTTCTATAACTGACAGAGTTCTGTTAAACAATTTTTTTTTTTAACAATTCTTCATAAAGCTTCACAATACCTGAACAGTTCATTTCCCTAGAAGCCACATTTTATTTCTTTTTTAAAAGAAACTTTTTACTGGTAGCTGTGAACATATAATTGATGCATGAAAAAGAGAATCTGAGAAGACTCATATCAGGCGAGTTTTCTCGGGATCTCTCGTTTCCCCCACCCCTTCATTCCGGTGCTGCTTCATAATCGCCTCGCTTCACCCTCATTGGCTCTCAAGACCTTGATGTTAAGAGCTGCCCAAATCACTGCACTGCTCCAGTAAGTGTTTACGCATTATCTGAAGACCTCAGTAAATAGATGTTTTTAAATATTTACATTATCCAGCTTATATAAATTCTTGAAAACAGTCCTGCACACAATGCCATAAAGATTGAATACACATGTTCGGGTGTTATGTTAGTTATTACCCTGCTGCTGTAAATCACAGAAAAGTTGGCACTGGCAGATTGCCAACTTTTTTGAGAAAATCTCTAAATCAACTTAAAAAAATTACCAAATTGTAGTCTCAGTCAAAATTTAGAAAAAATGAAGGCCTCTAAAGTATTTCATTATGCAGCTTGAAGTGTTGTTATATATTATTGCTCATTATGTTTGTTTTATTGCAGCCATTTGATCTATTTTCCGTACATAATAGTACATCTATATTGGACAAGAGACAGTCCACACGACTACTGAAAAAAAATATGTATAGTCCATTCATGGTTATTTTCAACTTTTCTGAAGCCTTGCAAAAGTTATACAGTGGAGTTTGGCTAAATTGAAACTGAAGGGACCTTAAAAAAATTTGAATTATCCGAATATTTGAATCAGGAAAGTTTGTGTATTTTGCAGATTAAAATACTAGACTCAACATTTAAACACATGTCGCATCACATTTTTTTTTTTTTTAAATTTTACGTGAACTTTTATTGTTTACAGTTGTTTTCAAAAAGTTTGATACATACTGTATTTTTGTCATTTAAACATTGTAGTCTTTAATACATAATGTATTTTTTTTGTGTTAATTATTTTAGTCCTTAGCACATTCTTGCAGCTTCTAAGATGCTGATGTTTACTTTGTCATTCTTATCAAGGAAAGAACCAGACAACATATTTTGCACAACTAGGGACCTATAGAAATGCTTAAAATTTGTTACTATGCCCTGGTCCATTGACTGATCAACTGATGTCATGTTGGGGGGACCATGGGGGAAGAAAACTACTTTTACATTTTACATTGCGGGAATAGTGTTGTGTGCTGTGAAACTGTCTATAAACAGGAAATTTGTTCTGTTTTGTTGTCCAATTTCAGCAACCACTCTTCGAAAATTGCACTTATCATCCACAATTTGCTGTTGGCTTGGATTTAAAATTTTTAGAATTAAGTGGATTTTTAGATTTGCCAATTATGAGTAATGAAAGTTTTTCCATTCCATCCATGTTATTAATTCATTAATTTATTAAAAGTGTGATTCTTTCTTTGCTGTGTTTTCCACCACTGCAATGTTCGTTCTTGAAAGTTAGTGTTTTATTGAGCGCACATTTGTAAAAGAAACCTGTTTTGTCCACATTAAAAATGTATTTGGCAGGTGTAGCCTCGATCATGTAGCACATTAATTTTCCACACATCAGCTGCTCGTACATCAACACTACCACTCTCACCACAAACACTTTTAAAAGAAATGCTATTCCTCTCCTCAAAACCGTGCAAACAACTAGTGCTAGCTTTAAAACCATTTTGGCCTAAATCAGAGGCAAATTCTTCGGCTTTGGCGATAACAAGCAGCCCACTTAATGGATTTTTTCGTCCCGAGCTTGTTAAAACAATTTGACCACACACTCATTGTCAGTATAATCTGGCCCTCTTACTCTTTACTCCCTTTTCCACTTCACGAAGGGCAGCCAATTTTTCCGCTAAAGTTAGCGTTTTGTATTACACTTTCGGTTTTGACAGACGTAGTAAATAGCAACACCAACTGTTAATTTCTGTTTCGTTCTCACAAAATGATCATTGCTGGTACTGTTAACACAAATGTCAGCCACTACAGTAACCCGGCGCATCTTAATCAGTAAACAACTGTACGTAGTGGTGGCTCAGTGCATGCGTCACACACAGTGGCATCAAGTGACTGCATGGGCCGGGNGGGGGGTATGCTCGCCGTATTTCTTGGAACTTATCAGTGACGATAGTCAACAGATTGGCTTTCAGAACGGAAAGGAAAATGTACTTGGACACGCCAGATGTAGGATAATACTCCTCACACTGTATTGCGCTCTGAATGTTGTAATTTTGTCACAAATTCTATTGTCTTTCATTTTGAATTATCCAAAATGAAATTTGCATTACAGATGATTTTATAACATTGTTTGGTTGAGAGATGTTGAGAGAACACGGAAAAATCTGAAGTTCCACTGTACTATCAAGTTATTCCTCTGCCTCATGCAAACAACATTTAACTAGGTCTAGAAAATGACACCAAAGGGACAATGCACCATATTTGTGCACACTCAGTTTATAGTCCAATCACGGTTACTTCATATTCTGAAGTCCTGCTAAGTTATTTCCAGGTGCCGTTAACGTATCCTTCCACTAAATGTAAACAAAAACATTGCCATGTGGCTTCTCTGTTTCAACTGTGGAATGCTTTGTTTACATTGCCTTTTTAAATTTCCTAACACTGCTGTTGTATTTCAAAAAGCGTAAAAAAAAAAAAAAAAAAAAAAAATTTAANCCTGTCTTATGAGTTAACTGTGTGTGCATTGATAATGGTGTGATTGGTAGTTATTTTGCAGTTTATAAAATTACATAATACATTAATATTTCATCTTAAAACTATGTTTAACTACGAGAGGAAAACAGTATGGAAGGTAGATGTCCTCTCGTTATTGACATGTGTTCGGTTACTGATGAAAGGCAAACCTGAACCAGAACAAATATTAAAACAAACAAGCATGCAATGCAGTAAAAAAATAGGAAAACAATTTGTACACAATTTGTTTTGCTTATTTTATCATGTTACTTTAGTGGCGACGGTGGCTAACATTTTAAACAATCTTGTGCACGCACACTACACTGTAACTTTTATTCCACTCATTTTTTTCAGCATGCATAATTGTATTAGGAGTCTTTTTTTATTTCTGACTGGGCTTTAACTCCATGAGCAATTTGTTGGAGCTCTGACAAATATTCAGCTCACTGAAACATCTAAGTACATTACATTATTGTGTTTCAGACACCTAGAGTAAGTTACAAAGTTCTGATAAATGAACAGGTGTAGCCTTTAAATAATTACTTCAGGGTCAAAAACAAACCACGTACGCCCAACACTCGCCTTCACACATAACAAACATAAGGCCTAACGGCATACAGCCATTTCGTTAGAAAAATCCATCCATTGAACCGAAACCACGCACATTAAAATATTTTTACACTTGCAGTGAAAAAAAAAAAAAAAATGTATCACAACTTTGCTACTTGCCTAGATAGGTTAAACACATGTGTACAATCTTTATTTGATAATGCAAGTATTTTTTCGGATAGACATTAATATGTATCTCAATACATTCTCATGCTCTTTCCAGATGTACACTGTATATTTCGGGGAAATGTTCAATCCTGAAGACACAAAAGTGTGATAATCTGATATATAGTGTGTGTCTATATATCTGTCTGTGTGTGTATGTATGTGTGTGTCATATATATATATATATATATATGAAAGTTGGTTGTCAGACCATCTTCTGAAATCACCAGAGCTGGTGAGAAAAAAACTAAGTTGGCAACTCTGTGGCGATTAACAAAAATGTACTTCACTATGGTTTCTTCGTCTATCAAATATCGGTTGAAAATTTTTGCTTAAAAATATTGATAATCAAATCGTTAGTCACAAAATACATTCATGGATAAACCATATTATTATGATGGTTTGATTGGACTGTGTCCATTGCCAACCATGAGACTAAATAAACATACACAGACTCAGCAAGACAAAAACGAAGAAACCTTATACACAGACTCAGCAAGACGAAAACGAAGAAACCTTATACACAGACTCAGCAAGACAAAAACGAAGAAACCTTATACACAGACTCAGCAAGACGAAAACGAAGAAACCTTATACACAGACTCAGCAAGACAAAAACGAAGAAACCTTATACACAGACTCAGCAAGACGAAAACGAAGAAACCTTATACACAGACTCAGCAAGACAAAAACGAAGAAACCTTATACACAGACTCAGCAAGACGAAAACGAAGAAACCTTATACACAGACTCAGCAAGACAAAAACGAATAAACCTTTTACAACACCACAGACAGATAATTAGGAAAAGCTGTTTCCTTGTCAATATAATAATGAAATGAGAAAAATACGGACGAACAACTTATTAATACATAACAGGACAGACAACAAAAAGCAAACAAAAAGAAAAGACAACACAACAAAAACAAAACACCATAAAAGTGAACAAAACAGAGCAATAAAAAGAAACCCAATATCAGTGTTCACAGCTGAACAACAAAACTCAAAACAAACACAAAAATTAAATTGAATGTTTACTGTGCTAAAAGATGGAATTGTACATGGAAGAAATATACATATATATATGTATAACTAAGGCCATTCAAGTCTTTGCATAATAACATATATCCACTGCTTCATCGTTTGCAAATTGCAGTGAAAAAGTTTGCCTTTATCGTAAACAAAACATGTTTCCATTATTACATGGAAACAAAGCTGATATTAATAAAATAGTACAAAAGTTGTCTGAACGCATGTGCCAGCCTTGCAATCATATGTTATTACAGCCTGTGTGGTGCTGCATGTGTGTAGTACTGAATCATGTCGGCTGGATTTACCAGTATAACACTGTTCATGGAATGGGTGCACAAACAAAATGCAGTAGTTACTGTTTTTTAACTTTTATTTATTTTCATTTGCAGGAAACATGATGGGCATTTAAATGTTATGGTATAAATGTCAAAACTGTGTAATACTTCACACTTACAATTTTGACACATAAGCGAAGCATGCAACGCAGAATGAACTATTGAAAGAGGTAAATGATTTGCCTTTGAATGTACTGTTACGTTAATGAAAAAGAATCTTTTGTAAACATTACCACAAGTCGTGAGTAAATATAATTACTATATTTTACTGTTGGAGGTATATTAATACCATAAATTGTTTGGAACATTTAAACATACACTTGCTTTTGCTATGATGGTAAAATAAATAAAAATAAACATTCCTGTTATGTACTTTATATTCTAAGTAACCCTCCTGTTCCAAGCTGGCACATTTTAGGGTACTAAGTTATTGCTTGCCATTATTTATTTTGTGCTACACAATAAGGGATGAGCTTTAGTAGTTTGCCAACCTTATCTGCAAATTGCTGCAAGGTTATTTTGAAAGATAAATCGGCTACTCCTATTTTTTTAAATTTTGTTATAATATGTGTATCACACAACATAAAAACAACAGTGTCCTTACATGTCCCAGAAAAAAAAAAATACACAACTTGCTAAACCGTTTAGGCCTACGTGTGCATAACCTGGGTAAATCTTAAAAACACACTTGTACAGCTATAATCTTTCATATCTGCAGTAACGGCAATACAAAAAGTTCCAACCTATTAACAGCAATAAATTGTATAAGTAGCTATATCGAGCAGTTGGTAATTATCTAGTTTAGGGGCTTTTCTGAAAAACACAATAAAAATTTAAAATTATGATATATTTCTACTCTACTAATGATGCAGAACACGAATATACTAGGGCCATCGCTTAAAAATAAGAGCAACATATTTTAAAAAATTGAACAAGTTTGTGAGATGACTGTTTTTGACACTTTGTTTACGTTTATGAACGAAACGTTTTATGCCAACAAAAGTTGTTTTAATGAATTCAGCATAGCTTACCTAGTTGATATTGAAGCGGCCGTAGTGTTAAAATAAGTAGAACATATTAAAAAAAACTTGCGAAATATGTTTGTTTGTGTCTATTAACGTCAGAGGAATTATACCAGCCCCCTACCTAGGTGAGTCAATTTACATTCTTTTGGTGTGTTTTACGGTTCCTTTAAATCCCTGCAATCCTACATTCGTATTTTAGTGTAAAACCCAAACATCCTAGGTTAGTGTAAAACCCAACGTCCTAGGTTAGTTTATAAAAAGTAAAATAGTGATTCGCCCATCGTGGGGTTAGGTTTTGTTAGGTTAGGTGGGCACATATTACGAAATTAGTCGGACGTTAATGCCCC
>NQII01000144.1:588574-609221 GCA_002778355.1 Clitarchus hookeri
TTCTACTTATTTTAACACTACGGCCGCTTCAATATCAACTAGGTAAGCTATGCTGAATTCATTAAAACAACTTTTGTTGGCATAAAACGTTTCGTTCATAAACGTAAACAAACTGTCAGAAACAGTCATCTCACAAACTTGTTCAATTTTTTAAAATATGTTGCACTTATTTTAAAGCGATGCCCCTAGTATATTCGTGTTCTGCATCATTAGTAGAGTAGAAATATATCATAATTTTAAATTTTTATTGTGTTTTTCAGAAAAGCCCCTAAACTAAATAATTACCGAGCAGTTTTTCCCCCAGAACATTAATTATGTTTTTGTTAGATTTAAAATAACTTCGACTTCGCAACTCAAATCATGTTACAGTATCATCAAAAATCCGTTTACACACACATTGCAATCGTCCGTTAACATAAATAAGTATATTAATATAAGACTATTCCCGCAGCCATCACTAGCGCTCGTCTTTAGCGAGTGAGGAATCCTCCAACTACGAAATGAAAAAAAAAAGTTTTATAATTTTCATCTATTCGGGTTACTCCTCATGCAAGTGACTGGCGACAACGTCCGAATAGAAACTTACGAAATTACAAATTACAAAATAACGAATTTGGCATTTCGGGCCTGAGACTGGTTTCGCGCCGCTAGCGTTATCACTCCACCCCATGTCCACTTAGGGTTTTAAGCAGTAGGATTTCAGTAAGCCGTAACCTCACAAAATTTTGTATACACAAAAGCAATTTCTATTTACCCGTTGCTAAAAATTATTGCCGAAACAAAAGCGCAACTAAATAAGCGCCCATATATTAATTTTAATTTCAAAATTACACTTTAAAGATGAGTTTTTGTGTACTTATTTATTAGGTTACTGCTATTTGCAAAATCCTATTCCTACTGCTTACGGCTTAAGTTTTCAATTGTGTAAAGCCTCGGCCTTTAAGCATTACCAAATGGAGTAGGGCTTGTTAATTACAAAACACATGCCAACTGTGTAATACAAGTACCCTGTGTACGAGCTTGTAATAACTGGAGGTTTTTCGCGTAATGTACAGTTACAGAATATATTCCAAAAATTTCACATTCGCCATATACCACAATTCCTCTGTCAACAAAAAGGACTGTGAAACTTCCTGATAGGAAGAAGATTGTACAGCCACAGCTCTGCAGTTGGCGAAAGTTGTATGACCAGACCACACAATAATAATACGCCTGCATTGTAGGACATATGTCATCAAAGGATAAGTATTTTTGTTTAGAATGAATTGTCACAATGGTTTTATCAGAACGCGATCCAAAGTAAAATAAACAGCGATTAGTAAAATTGTGTAACTACTCGTGATAGTTGAACCGTATTTTTTTGTATAACAACCTGGACGTATTGCAGCTGTTTTGGAATGCTGCATTGTTTAATAAACAAAATATCCATCGTGGTGAGGACGTACGCAGTTTCAAAATTACCGCATGTTAATAGTGGAAGTGTAGGTGTGCAGTCAGGCGGGGACGCGCGGCGCTCGTTTTCGCTGAGGTTTTCAGTGCGGTGCTCGAGGTCGGGGGCGGCGGAGGGCGGACACGGCAGCATGTTTCGGCTGGGCGACTACGACTGCGTCGGCTTCGATCTCGACAACACGCTGCTGCGCTACAAGATCCGCGAGCTGGTGGCGCTCGAGTACGAGGTGATAGCGAGGTTCCTAGTGGCGGAGCGCGGCTATGACGCCGACCACCTGCTGCAGCCGCTCGGCGCCGACGTCGACTTCCTGCAGAAGGGCCTGGTGCTGGACTTTGAGCGCGGCAACGTGCTGCAGCTGGCTCGCGGCGGCACTATAAGGAAGGCCAGTCACGGCACTCGCCCCATGACCGATGGAGAGGTGTGTGCGTGCTACGGAGAGGAGAGGTGCTGGGAGGTGGCTTCGCTGTTTCACCGCGATCCGCTCAGCACTTGGAACGGCCCACTGGAACAACGAATGCGTGCCCTGCTGGACTACTTTGATGCGCCTGCGTCCCTTGCATTTGGCCGCATCGTGAACTCTTTGGATGCCCGGGCAGGTCGCGTGGTGGGGCGCTACAATGTGTGGCCCGACGTACTGGACAGCCTAGGGTACATGTTCGGCCGGGAGCAGTTTGCAGTAAATGGTGGGGACTACTTTCCTGCCTTGAAGAGGAACCCTGAGAAGTACATTCACAAGTGCAGCACTAAGGTTGTGGATTGGCTGCGCGAGATGAAGCGCTCCAAGGTTGTGTTCATGGTGACGGGCTCGAACGTAGACTTTGCCTCGTTTACGGCTCGGAACTGCCTGGGGGAGAATTGGCGTGACCTGTTCGACGTTGTGGTGTGCTATGCTCGTAAGCCGGGCTTCTTCACCGGGAACAGGCCCTTCCTCCGGCTGGAGGGCATCCAGGAGATGGACGAACTGGCCTCGGATGAGCTGGCGTTTGGGAACATGTACAGTCAGGGTAACTGGCGGGACCTGTACAGTCTCTTTGTCACCAAGACGGGAAAGGAGCGACCTAAATGCGTTTACTTTGGTGACAACCTGATCCAGGATGTGTATACGCCAAAGAAGTTTGAGCTTTGTGACATAGTGGCGGTGGTTGAAGAGCTGCACGCAGATCACTCCAGTGAGTTCCGACACCCTGATGCAGCGGTGCTCGCCTCACATTGGTGGGGCCCGTACCTGCGGGGTTCCAGTCCGACCATCTGGAGTGAGATTGTTCATAAGTATGCTAAACTCTGCGTTTCAGACCTTGGTGTGCTTGCACAACACCCACTGGACTTTGCTTTCAGCTGTATTGACCCGCTAGATCCCAGTTTGTGCTCTGGCTACCACATCAGTGAAAATCTTGAGGAAAATTAATCAACTTATGCTTTTGTGTAGATAATGCGATAAAACCCACCTGATGTGTTCTTGTAGTTGTCTATTATCCTTCTTAAATATTTCATTAAACACTTTGATGCAGATACCGTATCTTTAAGAATGTATATTATTCGTGTTAATGTATGTACTCAAATTTATATAGGCCTACTGTACAGCCCCAATTTTACGGTGTCACAGTTCCTGGGAAAGACTTTGTAAAATTACTGACATCATCAAATCAGGTTAGGATAAATTTAATCTCCATAACCAAAAAGTCTATTGTAAAAGTATGGTTTTACTCTTACAGTGATTAGTTTCATAGGCCATGTCTCAGTGTGAAAGTTTGCTCACTCGCAGTCTACAATCTCACACTCGCACTCTGACTTTTGCCCTTTGTGAGCCTTCAGCAATATTTCTCTGACAGGAAGGTAAGAATTTGTGAAAAATAAAACATTGCTTATTTTTTCGGTAATTATACAGTTTAGGGGCTTTTCGGTTAAAAAAAAAAACCGAAAAGTGGTATATTTCCACTCTACTAATTACGTAGAAAACGAATATACCAGAATCATTAACGTATGACTAATTTCGTAATATGTGCCTACCTAACCTAACAGACCCTAACCCGACGATGAGTGAATCACTATTTTGCATTTTTAAACTAACCTAGGATTGTAGGGTTATACACTAACCTAGAATTTTAAACTAAACTACGAATTTAGGGTTTTAGGGATTTAAAGGAACCGTAAAACACACCAAAAGAATATCAATGTACTCACCTAGGTAGGAGGCTGGTATAATTCCTCTGTCAACGGCCAATTAAACCTTACCTTACTCGACGTGACACCACTAAAACTCGACATACGCGAATATTACGCACTGAAGTACTCGTTCATAGCCGAATATTACGCACTGAAGTACTCGTTCATAGGCGAATATTACGCACTGAAGTACTCGTTCATAGCCGAATATTACGCACTGAAGTATTCGTTCATAGCCGAATATTACGCACTAACACTCGTTCATAGGCGAATATAATGCACAGAAACACTCGTTCTTGCTTTTTCCTTTTTAAATCCGCCGGATTAGGACAACAAGAATCATGCTGGCGATGGCTACTGACCTGCTTTAAAAATTGACAGTTAAAATGCTCGTAATGACATCCGTGGCTGCTAGGTAGCAAGGGATCAGCAATGCGCGACCATTAATAATGGCGATTGACGTAAACAGACCAGCCAAACTGCTTGTACATTTCACAATTTTGTTAAATTTTTTTAAACATGTTCTACTTATTTTAAAGCTACGCCCCTAGTATATTAGTGTTCTACGTGATTAGTAGAGTGGAAATATATCATAAATTNTCCTCAATATTAAAAAGGTGAGCTGTGCAGATCCCATTAATGCTACTTATGTTGTCTAGGATGTTTAGTTCAGAAAAACCCCATAACTGCATAATTACCGGTGTTCCATTCCTTGAATAAATTTACAGTTTTTTTTTTAAGTATCAACTTATATTGTTTTCATATATTTTTGAATGGTCAAAAACTTAACTACTAAGTACAAAGTAGAGTATTTAATAATATTCACATACCTAACCTTAACTAAGTTAACCTGAGTCACATCATAATTCTTTATGTTCTGTATCATACGGATTATTGTTGATATTACACGTATCACAATCATAGTGATTACATTAAGCCAATAAAATATTTGCTTTATAAACATAAAAATATGTCAGAATATTCGAGGCTAGGCTTGAAAACAACTGACTGTCACAGAGGGTGCAAGAGTGAGCAGTGAGTGAACATTGTTGTTCACACTTCCTTTTGCGCTCGCTACAGTGAGTTGGGACAGCAGAGAGAATTCTCTTACGTCAAGATTGGGCGAGAGAGTACTCTTGTGGCGAATTGGTACATTGCCATATTCTCTGTGAAAAAATGTTTTTATTATTATTAATGATAATTTTATTTAATAGGCAGAAGTTTCTCAAGTGAAATAATTCTCCGGAAAGTATGTGTGTCTTCCCTTTTCACCAAAAAAATTTTAACATTGAGCAAAAAGTCCATCTATGTTTCATCTGGGAAGATATGAAGTTTTATTGAAAGTATATAAATTTATTTTAATATTCAGACATTTTTAGAATAAAGTGATACCTCTTATGGTTACGTACAACCATTCACTGATGCCGGAAATTAAATTTACACAGAGCATCACACAATTTTTGTTTTCAATTGCCTCTCATGAGAAAATGTATAGTTTTATTTAAAATATGTGTATTTATTTTAATGTTTGAATGTTTTTAGAATAAAATAACCCAGACGGATATGTAAGTTTAAACGGTGTGCCCCATAAGTCGTAGCAAACATGATGTCTATTTTCAGTGACTTCTTGTGCAATAAACAATGGTTTTATTATTGAAGTATTGATTTATTTCAATTGTAAGACATCTTCCGATTAAAAAAAATTTCCATAAGGGCATATATTGCCTTCTAGTGTTAAAAAAATTAACACAGAGTATACATACTGTCTGTACATGCATATATAGCCAGCATGATGCGAACCTTTACGTTATCACATTGAAATGGAAAAAAACAATTGTTTCTGCTGAACAGGTAGACTTTTGCATCTTGATACATAGCAGTGCGAAGAACTGGTGGTAGGTTCACATATGTGACGTGACCGCTGGTCTGTAATGAAGTTTGGTGAAGGTTAGTGCAGTAAACAACTCCCACAGCACTGGAAAATTCTGTGAAATATGCTTAAAACTTGACCCAGTTTAGCACCACCATTTTAAGACAGAAATTTGCACACACAACATTGGAGGGGCACGGAGCAAGTACTACAGACTGTCATTTGTGTTTCGTAAACTATAAACACACAACAGTGTAACCATTCACATACTATACAAACTGTAATTTTTGAAATTACAATGAAATATTAAAATGGCAAACACATGTGTAAATAAACACATCAAAGTTTCATTAGTTAAAACAAAATGTGGCGGTGCAGTGCAACCCTGCACATATCGACAGACACTACCGTAATTTTTGAAAAACAATGTGGTACTGAAATGGCAAGTAAATTTAAACAAATGCTCTGGAACTTTCATTAACAATTGTGGCAGTTAAAACAAAATGCTGTTCTGGAATGAAAACACTGTAAGCAAACACAAAACATACCTACATACATTTGCAAAAAAAAAATTGATTAACCTGAAGGTGCCATCGCAGAGACATGTAAGTGAATACAGGCACATGACATGCTAATATCTATATAAAAAACATCAAACTATCGTACCACACAGCATGTATTGCAAGGGATCAACACTTGCAGGATGCACTTTGTATGGTCCATAGCATGGAAGAGGCAGCAGTACGGCCGAGCATGGAGGCACACAGACATTGGATGTTCTCTTGAGGAGGATCCTGCACAGCTGGTGTTGCTGAGTTTCCAAATCTGTCGTAGTTGCCGCTGGCTGAAGTCGCAGTACAATCAGGTCACCATAGGCACATAGTCGCAGAATTTCCTTGTAATATCGCAGCACCATCAGGGTTCCTTCAATCACCACCAGTGCGGTGCAGGAATCATAGGAAATGGCATTCCACACCATGACACCTCTTGTTGGGGCGGTGTGCTGCTCTGCAATTAGGCGTGGATCACAGCGCTGGCCAGCAAGTCTCCAGACTCTAATTCTGTTGCAGTCTGTATCCAGACAGAACCGTGATTCATCGTTGAACACCACTTGTCACCAAACTGCTATGCTTCCCGTTCCTGGCAGAAGGTCACACGTGCTTGGCGTTGCTCAGGTCGTAATTGTATATTAGATGTTTTAAGGAATGCAGCGATGATAGATAGACCCTGCTCTGCTAGCTGCCTGAATATGGTACTGGTGGACACGAGCGTAGTCCCAGCTGCCATGACATGTCACTGGATGGGTGCGCAGCGATGCCTGTTGGTTGTCTGCCAGGGTTGACCCGAGCATTCTCGACGGGTGTGTGTACCCTCCTGTTCCCACTGCATCCAACACAGACTCACAGTGTAGGCAGAATGGTTCAAGTGGCGAGCAATGCACTGAAACATCCAACCTACCTCTCGTTGGCTGATGATGCAACCTCTCTCAAACTCATCCAGCTGGGCAAAGGCTTGACGAATGTGTCGGAGCATGCTGCGTGTTCGTTGAACTTGCCTCTGTGACTCACACTGCTACTTCAGCCTTATTTGGTTTCTTGCAGCTATGATAATGGAGGGACATGTATGCCATGCGCTTAGTGGCACATCCGCACAAGCGAACCTCTTTAATCACAAATGGGACACATTTCAGGCTATGAAGATACTGTGTGGCAACCTCTGTGGCACTTGCACAATTGGTTTATGCTGATCATTTTCTAAAGAGTGTATTTGAAAGCCAAAATACCCCAAAGCATAATGATAACAAGAATGCCATAGTCACGAGAATAAGGAAGTGTGCTGTGTAAGGTAAAAGGAGGGGATGCGTAACCTAAGATGTTATTTGCTACATCTGTTGCTATGCATGCAGGATTGGAGTATGGGAATGCTGTCCTAAAGGGAATGGTTGGAGAGAGGTGTGGTTAGATAAAGCATTCCTTTGTGATGTCGTGTAGTGTGCATTGCCTACCTTGCAAGGGGCAAAGGTAGGCTGACTAATTTTCAATGTATTTTTGCCAAGTCCCACCTGGTGCATATTATGGCATTAGCAATTACTGGCACGAAAATTACAACCCCAATGTTTTATCGCTGTGGATTAGTAAATGTTTTTTTTTTTTAATGATTTCCTCGCAATTTCTTCCATTTTTGTCAGGATTTTTCACTATTCTGTTTTTTTATTTTGTGAGTCATTGTGAATTGCTTTCTAAAATTACTGTATTCAAAAAATTGCAGTTCATAAAATTGGGGCTCTACTGTATGCACATCTATATGTACACATATATTTAAGTTCATATTGTACGTGATGCTGTATGTATTTTGAGGTATCATTGTATTACCTATATTTATTAAACATTAACAATATAAGGCACTGCTCGACAAACTCAAGTGAAACCCTGGGAAATATGTAAAACACTTGCTCTTTCTCCTACCCGATCCCTCACTCTTTCTTATCGAAGAAGCTGCTTAACAAAGTCGTCCAGACAAAACATGTACGAGTGGATCACACGCAAACTGAAGACGTCTCTAACTAGGACTACCTGGTTTTCAGTAATGAGAGTTAACACGAACAGCAAAGCCACATGTGACAATAGACATATCAGCAGACTTGAGGAAACTGTGAGGTAAGAGAAAATATGTTACGATTATCCAGGGTTTGTCGGTGGTAGGAATACGTTGAGAGAGACTATCCTGTTAAACTCATACACGTGGCCTGGCAATTCATTTTGTGTCGCACTGAAGGTGACCACAGCATCCAGTTGCAAGGTCTTTAGATAAGTGTGTGGAGCAGTATGCACCACTTCTCAATTCCTCAGTTCAGTTTTTTTTGGTGGAAATTTGTTGGCACATCGGCACTGATGTTAATTCAGCTTGTAACTTACTAACTTACCTATGTAGTAAGATACCTATTGGAGTTAGAGAGTTGCTGAATGTTAGGGTAATCAAGCACAAAGTAATATTCCTAATGTATTGTGTATGCAAAAATGTTGTTAACTGCAGTGTGTATGTGTGTTGTACTATGCTAACAACAAACAAACACTGCAATAGCATAGTTTAGTAACTTTTAAAAAAAAAAATTATAAAAATAGTATTATGCATTTTAAAATAGCTGCTGTTAAAATTCTTTATTTTTGTTCATTTTTGTCCAGCTTTCAAAAACTCCGTACATTTATCTTCCATCATTAAAAAACTGTAGTGGGGAGAGCTATGAAGTTAGAAAAATTGTAGTGTAAAACATAAAAATAATACTCCTGTAAATGCTTTAAAAAGCTAAATACATCATCCTACGCACAACAGCATTGCTTCAAATGACATGAAAAACTCCAAAATATGAAGCAGGTGAATGATTGGAGAAGCTTCAGTTTCACATTTAATTTCACGTATGTGGGACCCGTGTCTACCCAAGACCAGCATTAGTACAAATTTTCTTTGTCACCTTCAATTTCCTTTCTTCTCTGTAAACAAGTGATTAAATTAAACATGCTGTTTAAAAGCTATTAATTTGTGTTGTTATCGTGTCTTCACAATGTTCTGTTTCTTGTTTATTTGGTGCTAATTTTCAGAAAAAATTATTCACAATGAGAATTTGATAATAAGTTCTGTTCAGCATGTTTATCTGATATTCAATATATTCTTTCCTTTCTCAACTTCTTAATTTCTAAAACACTGGTAACAAAAATTGATAATACTTTGACAGCATTCTTTCAGTTTTCATGAGACCTGATGGGTTTCGTCTAGTACTTTCGTTTGGCATATACTATAGGTACAGACATTTTGTATTCTGTGAGTAGTATGCATATTTTGGCCGCACAAAACAACCATTGGCTCTATAATTTTTTTCTTTTTTATGATGTCGGAACAAAGACCATCCTTTTCGCATACTATGTTTGCCAAATGCATCAAATTACAAGTACAAAATTAAACTCTTGCAAGTAATTACATAATAAGCAAGGAAGTACATAATACACAATCTGAGGTCTATGCACATGAAACTGTGGATATTGAAAAGATTTAGTTATATTACATGTAATGTAGGCCTATGAAAACAAAAATTAAATTACAGTTTTTTGTCTGAATATGAAAACTTACCCTACCCAATCAAATTAACTGATTGACAACAAAAGCAGTATAAAAATAGGTGTTAAAATTATATCTCGCACAATACAAACTTTGTGATTTAGTGATATTGTATTGTATTGTTTATGTACATATCTAACAAGTTTTGATCTACAACCTATTAATGTTTTTGTCTGCTAATATTTGGAAAATGCAGTAAATAATCTCTGAAATAAAGTTCAGATTGGACTTGCTGTAAATATAATTCCAGAACAGAAAAAGTTTGGGATTTTTTCATATACATTGTATACCATACTATCTTGTGACATACAGTATAACCTCACTATATTGACTCCATTCATACCATCCTTCTTTCTATAACAATTTGTTTTTGAGGATCCGGGAAAAATTTGAGGGAGATTGGCAAAAAAAAAATTAATTTCTTGCACTTTTTTTGGTTGTTGCACATTGCGTTTATCTTGGTGAGCACTGTACTGGCTGTAGCTCATTTATGATAATATATACCACCCTCCTAGGCCACCAGGGCTATTATAGCCAACACCTATTGTCTTCCGCAGAATGTTTCTGCATGTGATGCGACTACTCTTGTGTGTTTGTTCTGCCATTGTGCTCCTGCTCACTTATCTTCTCACTTTGCTTGGTTCTTGATTACAGTTTGTTGACTTACGCTCAAATTTTTTTTTGGACTTTGGTTTGGTACCTTTTTTTTTGGCTTGATTTTGCGAGTGATAAATTTAAACCGAGCCAGGCGCACGAGCCAACATGACAACCAGCTGAGAGCCTGGTCATCCGCAAATAAAGTAAACTGAGCATTATCTAAATAATCTTTTCCATTGCCCACATAAAATTTAGACACTCTTTTTCATAGATGGTAAATTTCCGTTCTGCCCGAGTTGATAATTTACTGGCGTATGCTATCGACACAAAATGACCTGTCCTCCTTTTGATTCAGACACGCCCCTACGTCCAGAGAACTTGCATCACAGTAAAAGGAAAGTTCTTCACAAAAATTTTGCAAATGCAAGGCAGGAGTATTAGCTGACATTTCTTTTAATTTTTGAAAAGGGTTTTCTTGTTTCTTGTTCTACACGAAAGGTACATTTTTTATTTTCAACTGATGTGATGGTTCTGTAAGGTCAGAAAAATTTGGAATACATTTACTATAAAAGGCAACCATTCATGAAAATCTTTTTTACAATTTTTCAATTTTTGGTTTAAGGAAAATTAACAACAGATATAATTTTTTCAGGATCAGTGTGTAAGTTACCCTCCAAAATAAGAAACCCCAGATATTGCATGTGTTGTGCCCAACTAATTTTTCCGGGGTTCAGAGCCAGACAAGCATCCCATAACACGTCTAACACTGTGCAAATGTAAGGTGTTCCTGTACATGCACACGTCATGAATGTACGTAAAGACAAAGTCGTACAAGTACCGTCCTAACACGAGATTCAACACTCGGGACATACATTGGGGTCCTGAATTTATCCCCATGGGCAAACACGTTCACTGCTACAACCCCCAAGAATACAAAATGTTTACGGCGCTCTACTTTCTGGAAGTAACTCACGCTGCAGAAAAGCAGAATTCAGATCCAATATGGTGAAATATTTAGCTCTTTGTAAGTGTCGGAAAACAGTTTCCATAACTGGAACCGGATATGAATCAACATACAATTTTTTTTATTTACCTTTCTGTATTCACATATTAACCTATATTGACCTGGTGTTTTTTTCGGTAACAAAAAGGACGGGCTTGCATATGGACTAGTGGATTCCTCCAAAATTCCCTGTTCCTTTAAATTATTAATTAACTGTTTAAAGATTTGCGTTATGGGAGCAGACACACGGTATGGCACGCACACTGCAGGCTCGTTATCTGTTAATTTCAAAACAACAGGAACCTCTTTACAATGCCCTACGTTTAACGTAAGCACATCACTATATTCTGTTTTTTACTGGTCTAATGCCTGCACTATCTCTTCAGACTGTTTTAACAACTGAATTTTTCGACATCAGTCTCAAGGGACTATAACAGTCTCAAGGGAAAAACTAAATTTCAACACTTTTCTTGCTACGTCAATACATGCTTGGATGCTGCCCAAAAATCAATACCCAATATTACATCATTTGATAAATTTTCAAAAACACGAAAAGGCACTTTCCATGAAAACTGTTCAATTTTAATTTTTATCACGGCCACATAATTTGATTTTATCAATCCTCCGTCTGCTAAGGAAAATACAACAGACTCTCCCCTTTTTATTTGTACGGTACCAACCAGAGCTTCACGGATGATTTTATTACAAGTTTCACGGGAGACGCAGAGGCACCCGAATCTACCAATGCGGACATGGTTACATTCACAATTATTAATGAAACATACAACAAGCCATTCCTATTAAACAAATTTTTGTTTGATACTTAACCTAATCCAGCAGGTTTTCCTCGCAGCGGACATTTGAATTGCAGGTGACCAGGATTACTGCAACGGTAACAAATTACCATTTTCACCGGTTTTTGACCATCTGACATTTCTTTTACGTCTGACTGGTCCCCGTTTCCTGGCGGTACTAATTTCCCGTCACATTCAGCCTTTTTTTATAAAAACAGTTTTCCGTTGAGTGATTTCCTGAAAACAAATTTGACATTTCTGTTTTGGCTTAACCTACACGGAATTTCTTTCTTCCTTTTGGTTTTATAAAAAGATTTTGCAATTGGATGGTATGACCAAAAACAAATTTTACACTGCCTTTTAGGTGTTACTTCCTTATCCACTTTTTGCTCGTGCAACAGTTGTGTCTTTGTAGCAAATGTAAAGAACTTACTATTTTCAGGCAGCAAGTTAAAAAACATAACTTCTACCAAATTAGCTTCCTCACATGGGAAACACAAAACTTCTACCAATCCAATTATTTCACATACAAAATGTTGCATTGATTCTCCAGGGTTCTGAAATCTTTCTAAAATTTTCATGCGCTTGTGTGAAATGGCTACTTGAGTAGCTGTTTGCCGCAAAATATCCTGACAAAATTCATGAAAGGACTTACTCTCATTAATAGCTTGCCCTACCACATTCTGCAAGGATTCTCGTACTTTAAACATTATGGCAGCATATTGTAATGGCGCAATATTCTTAATTTTCGGGACACGTGTTTAAATTTCTTTCGTTTCTCGTAAGCTTTGCCAAGCTTCATAATATTTTTATCGGGTATTCAAAATTAAAGCCGTGGTGGCTCATTTCCCGCGATAGTTTGTTTATCTGGCATACGGGTGCTGTTTTACGTTTATCGGACGGACGTTTACCGTTTCGTTTCAAACATCGTGGTTTTCAGTTTTTGTGAAGCGTCAGCATTATTTAGAAACTTTCAGACTGCATCAACAAATTTTATACGAGAAGTTTGTTTCTGAGGATGTTGACGGCATCAACAGTTTTAGTGTGTACAACAAAGTTTTGTTAACGTGTCAGTTACGATAACGTGTTGAGAGCGGGACACAGCGCAGTTCGGATGACGCTGCTGGCAGATGCCGGATGCCGTGCCCTTATCGTAGGAGAAGGGGGCGATAGGCCTGCATAATAAATACTAGTAATGTCTATCGCCCAGAAAAGAAAAAGTAACCAACCGTCGGAGAAGACGCATCAGGCGTGAAGAATTTCACCCACACCGGCAAGCACCCGTGACCGTAAAATCTTTTTTTCACATTTCTTTTCGGTTTAACTTAACCTAAATTCTATCAAATTATTTCCGCCGGTGTGGGGGGTCGTTAGGGTGCCAGGAGGGAACGAACATCCCTCCTGCCTTCGTAACTTACTCTTGCAATGCAAGTTTTGAGACATTAATAAACTGTAAAAGACTGTGGCGCTGGTCTGTACTTGAATATTTATCTCTGAACGGTTCGTACTCTGCATACTGGAAATTCGTATGTGAACTGTGTCATTCAAATGATAAATAAATTATAGAACAAAATATGCTGGAACTTGAACTTATTTCTTAATTAATCTGCGTCAATTGTACTGAGTCTTGTGTCCCACCTTTGAGCAAGCCGTGGCAACCTAACATCGGCTGTAACTAGCTGCCGAACGTTACAATATAATACTGTTATTTCACAGATGTTAAGTGAAACTACGCACTATTTTGAACCCATCGCTCAGACTACTTGGCAGATATCTCAGATTTTTAAAAATGCTGATTGGATTGGACTCACCCTCTAGTTGACCAGCAACTCTTTTCCTCACCAGATTCCGCATCAGGTGGTGCAAGACTTCAATTCCATCCTCCAGCTTGTAGGTTACACACTCATCGGTGAGCACTTTTTCTGCAGGGATTCTTTTCCCAAAGTTTGAATCCAGGCAGTACGAAGGGCTTCTGTAGAAGTCATTTTGCAAATTATTTTGGTGCACCACAGCTAGGTTTACTCCTTTACCACTGTAGCAAACCCAAACAATTTTCAATAAATTCAGAATTCCTAAATTGGTTACCTCTTTCAACTGACCACACTGACGAAGCATGGTGGCACAGTTTTTCTATCTACTTGTGACAATTTGTGCAGACACATGCAAATAGGTCTCCGTCTCTTTTTCCTCAGGAAGATGTTCGTTTTTCAAGGAATAGAGACCCCCGTTTGTGTGTCATAAAAGGGTATCATAAGTTTGGGTTTGCACAATCAAAGATTTAATCTGTACACAAAAAATATTTTCCCCTTTTCCTACATAGCCCAGGCAAATTAGCCCAAAAAAAAAGGTAATAGCTGCGAATAATTCCACCAAAGCTGGAAACTTTTTAAATCGACTTTAGGCATCCCAAATAAGAGTTCCTAGTGTTTGCAACGGATTCTGAGCCGCATAACTTTTGGGGGTCAAAAAACCGTGATTTTTTGGCACTTGTTTCACTATTTTGCTGATAACTCTGAAACGACACATCCTACAGACAAGTTCATCATTAAAGAGCATGAAATTGCACGTAGAATAACCTATTTAAAAGTTGAAATTGGTTCAGCCACTGTCAATTGTCAAAATTTGGCAATTTTTTCCAATTTGCCTAAAAAATTGGTTGTACTCAAGTTTCAACCTCTGTAACCAAACAGCTTCTTCAAATAAAAATTTTGAGTAATGGAGGTTGTAGAGCATCAAATTTTGTATGAAGGGAGGTCTCCATTGTGACATTCGCTCATTCTGATGTAGAGCTAAAAATAAAAAACCCAGAAAGTAGTCGTAGCGCTCAATGCTCACTAAGACTGTTATTGTGACATCAAGCGACTTGTTCACTTCAGTGGTTCACTCTAGCCTCTCTGTGGTTCCAAGTTGTGTAAAGTGAAGAGGGTCTCCTCGGTTGTCCTTGGGCCAGGGTCTTTGGCTTCCAGGTGTCCCGTTATGTGGCCCCTTTGTCCTCGCTCCCTCTCTCTCTCCCTTCCCAGGCCTGCTCAGTCGTTGAGGCCTTCCTGTCTCTTCTTTAGTTTATCATCGACTTCGGTTCATAGCGTATCTATGTTTGAATTCAAATAGTGATTTTAGTTCGTTTTTCTGTTCACGGTGTTCTACAACGACATGTGGAGATCGTGAATTCGTGCACTACCTACCTATGAGTGACTCGTAGGGAGCTGCCTTGTATATGGAGGGCACCACTTGTTTCATATGTGTTTATGGTTTTGGAGAGGATGGGGATACGGCTACTATAGGGGTAAGGGCACTGCAAACCTTTATTGTGGCCAGTAAGAGGAGAAAGGATAACCACCATAAGTGGTTGGAGAAGCAAATGTCAGTCAATGTTCATGAAAAGTGTCGAAAAGGAACTTACACCAAGGAGTCGAGTATTTTGAAAGCTGAAAGAGAAGGAAATAACCCAACCCATACGACAAGTCGTGATGTGAAGCTGTGCATTTATTGTGAGGAGGATGCTTCTGAATTGTTTGAAGCCCAACAAAACAAGCAACGGAAAGACAAACGAGATAGGGTGCATAGGGTTATGACTTTGGATTCGATACGAATTATAAGAGCTGCTGCTGAAGCAAGAGGTGGCGAAGTGGGTGAGGGTATTTTACGGAGGCTTCCCACTGAAACAGATCTGATAGCAGCTGAAAGCAGGTACCACGACTCATGTTGTCTGAAATTTCGTAATTATCTCTATACCACGTCAGTTTTTTTCTGGAATGGCAAAATCAAATACATCGTGTTCAATAAGAATTCAAGCCTTCATGATGTAGCCTCATTGTTTACCAACTCAAACGCCACACCTGATCAGATTGCAGAGGTAGGTAAAAAGTTCATTTTGGCATTGTACGGAGGCAGCAGCAAATCCTTGAATGAACTTCGCTTCGAACTATTTCAGAAGGCATTGTCGAAGAACAACTTCAATTTGGCATGTTTGCCTCCGACAGAAGCGGCTGCTTACCAGCACTCCTTAAGAGTTTACGTCCGGATGCAGACATGGAGGGGTAACAACAGCGTAAACCTGTTGAAATGGGGATGGACGACAGCGAACAGTGGTTTGACCCCCATTCCAACTGCTCAACCACCAGCTCCCGACGAACTCCTGAACACCATATCCTGTACCTGTAAGAAAGGATGCCAGGCAGCTTGCTCCTGCCGGAAAGCTGGGCTGAAATGCTCGGCAGTTTGTGCCAACTGCAAGGGGCAGGCTTGCTTCAACTCCTTGCAGGAAGAAGAGCTCAACCTAGACCCCACCCAATGCGACAACGAGATTGACATGATGGAGGAAGAGCAAGACCTCAACCCATCACCCAAAGGTGATGATGTGGAAGAAGGAAGTGAACCAGGGCCATCATCCCCCAAGCGGCGTCGAAAATCGCAAACTTAAATATTGCACCAATACCGTCAGCCAAAAAACTGAATCAATTGATCAATATTATTATAATTATTAATGACTGAAATTTGAAATACGTATAATTTGTAAATAAACTTTTCATTTTATATGAGTTTTTCTTTTTTGATCCGTTTCTTACCATCAAATAAATGTTTTTGCATAGTATATATATAAAGGTATTTTCTGAAAAGGTGATGATATGAAATTCCGATTAGCAGTGAACATGAATTGGTATTTATTTCATTGGTGGATAGCACAATGAGTAAGACTACTTTCTGGGTTTTTTTATTTTTAGCTCATCAGAATGAGCGAATTTCACAATGAAGACCTCCCTTCACACAGAATTTGATGCTCTACAACCTCCATTACTCAAAATTTTCATTTGAAGAAGCTGTTTGTTGGTTACAGAGGTTGAAACTTGAGTACAACCAACTTTTTAGGCAAATTGGAAAAAATTCCCAAATTTTGACAATTGGCAACGGCTGAACCGATTTCAACTTCTAAATAGGTTATTCGACGCTCAATTTCATGCTCTTTAATTTTGGTAATGGTGAACTTTTCTGTAGGATGCGTCGTTTCAGAGTTATAAGCAAAATAGTAAAACAAGTGCCAAAAAATCGTTGTTTTTTGGCCCCCAAAAGTTATACGGCGCTCAGAATCTGTCGCAAACGCTAGGGACTCTATTTGCAATGCCTAAAGTCGATTAAAAAAGTTTCCAGCTTTGGTGGAATTATTCGCAGGTAAAAGGTTAATTTGCCTGGGCTAACAGTACAAAAATATAAATTCTTCCCAATATGGTATTACAAAATCTATTTAAAAGTTTACTAAAATCCCATGACTTTTAGTTTACCCACAAAGACTTCAATTTACATACATACATATATTTATACAAAATGATTAAAATATAAAGGCTACATATCTTATATAATTTTCAGAGCAAACCCCCTCCCTCTTTTTTAAAATCAAGGAACAGAGTAGTTCCTTCCCCAATAAAGTCCCTGGCCTGTCTCTCTGAACAGGGAAAAAAACAAGCCTTATATACAAATTCTTGTCATCTTGTGGAACATTTTCCGAAGATCCCGGAGCAGAAAAAACCCCTGGTGACGGCAGTCATGGCTTGCCGGTGTCACGTCATGGAGACGTGCAGGTGAGGCTTCAAAGCAGCACACTAGCGCGCCACGCGCCATTTGCCAGCCACAGCAGCGAGGTGGTCATTAGAACGAGTCCCGTCACACCAACGGCAGGCCATGTCCACGGCCCTCACGTAGAAGCAGTAACCCAAGGCGAGGTGAACTTGGCGTAATATTGATGTGCGTAGGCCGTCACAATGCAACATTGATTTATGTATTTGTTTTTCTTATTCCAATTTCATTAAACAGTGACAGAAGGATTGGAGCTTATCTGAAGTGGGGCAGTCCTGATTATTCTTTGGAAAAGCGTGATTGTACTAATTCATCAGTGAATCATGAATTGTGGTTCTCAAGCTGATTACTGATATAGGCAAAACCTTCTCAGTATGTTTAATTTTAAAAGAATGGAAATCGGAGCCTACAATCTCCATGAAATTCTGTCCCAACAAGGTCAGTTGCTACAGATGTCACTTCGCTTAAAATAGGAGGATGTTGTTGAAACCACATGGTAAATTTTGAAAATCCGTGTACGCTCTTTGAATTTCGGACTATGTAAATGACATGCTGCTCGCTTCCGGCATGCTGCAGTCTAACACAATCTTCAAGGGTAACAGTGGCATGCATCACTAATATCCATATTGATAGCACAAACTGAGAAAATCCATGCCCAAGAGTTAAACCTTCTGAAGTTTTTATTGATCTCGTTAAAGTTTGTCCTGTGACTGCAGGTTACACATTTCCTGCAAATAACGATGTGCTGACTTTGCATTGTGGAGATGACCAGCAGCATGGAAGAAAGGCACCATTCTGCACACATCTTAGATGTAAATATCGGTCCTTCATTGTTTCAGCCTTCACATATTGGCAAATTAAAGAAACAGTGTAAATATAGTGAATACAATGATTAGGTGTGCATCCTTCTTTAACATCATCCAACTGAACATCCTCTAATAGTGATTTGACAGCTGCAAGCTCCTCCACGCCGCTTGCTGTTACATTTCAGCCTCATCTGCGACTAAATGCAAAAAATGTATACACGTGAATCGTTAAAAAACTTAATGAAAACATTGACACTTCATAATTAATTTAATTCAACAGATAAAATGAAGATGACAGCTACATCTTGCACAACTCATGCTGGCATGTTATAAACTAGTTCCTGCGAGTGATAGCAGTGTTGCCAGGAATATTTTGCAGGAGAACAACTGACCTGGAACTGAGAGTCCAATAGAAGACTTACGCAAGTGAACCTTTCGTCGATTTCTAACATAATTTAGTGTGTATAATTTTGCAATGACTTATTTGACAAAGAAAGTGTAAGGTTTTTTTTTATAAATAATTTTATTCTCTACATTTTGTGATTAAAACATTTTTTGATAAAGTCAATCAATGGCTTGTGAATTATATACAAAAAACTTAGTGGCCATCATTTTCGCAACATGGCAGTTGTTGCCAGTCAGATCGATGGAGACTTTAGTGTTTTGAATAAGGGTATAATATAAAGGTAAATGCAAAAATTAAGCTTTCATGTAATTAATTCCTCACTTTGCAATTTTTTTGTCTATCTTTACTGGATTCTATCACCACAAACTCCAAAATTGTTTCAAATAAAAAAAAAAATTATGTGCAAGTGTTCTTATATGTGTAAGTTACTGTGTTCTCATACATGATTGCTCCTATGTCTTTGGGGTTCGGTAAACACTAGCGAACAAGCCCGGGTTGACATCAGTGGAAGTCCTACCAATGGTAACTTAGTGGGTTTATCAGAGGGTGGACTTGAGCATACCATTGGTGACTAGATGAACAGCAGAAAGTTCTCACCGCATAGAGCAGAATGACAATACAAGTTAATACAACCATAATCATTTTCCTGTACACCAAATATGCACTCCAATATTTCCCCTTAATTCAGTCAATTTCTTCAGGTAGTTTACAACAATTCTCCCTAATGTTGGAACTAGATATAGTTTGTTTTTGTATGCTTAGTATCATGTTTTACAATTGACCATGATGGCTACCATGTAATTGGCATACCTTTGATTGTTTCCCTCACTTGTTCCTGTTGCCAACCTACTGCAACTGTCTGCACATAACCTAATTCTAAATGTAAACGATGCACAATCTAACTCTAACTCCACACAGTACAAAAAACTTAGTCACTGCTCGTTAGGTTGTAATTTAGTTACACTTATCAAACTGATGCGTGTCTCGAGTATGTTGTGATTTTATTTTATGCGTGTGTGTGTGCAAAGTATCTTGGAAATGCTTAAACCCTTAAAGACAGCAGCCAGTCTATATGAAGCACACAGAATACAAATGGTGTAAGTGCACTGAAAATCATTGTGAGATATTCGGTTTCAAAGATATATTTTGAAAATCCATTGTTATATTTGCAAACAAAAAAAGTCTGGTTCACTTATTCTATAAGAATATAAATGTGCAAAACAAGAAATTACATTGATAAATCTACCTCCCACAAAATATCATGGACTTGGTTCAGTTGTCCAAAGAAAAAGTTTAAATATTTCTACAACTCACATTATGTTATCACTATCATCAGTCGTTTTAAATATTTATCCCCAATTTTCTGACAACAGAAACCATTGAAAAATATTTAGTCACTATATTCACTGTCTGCTCCAGCTGTAACTGACGTGCCTTTGTCACAATAGAAAGGTGTTTGTAGTGGGGGTGGTACACAGAAGTGAAAGGTAGCAAATACATAGCCTTTTCTTGGCTTCAGTCACTACATGTTGCTTAGTTCAGTCACTACACATTGCTTAGTTAAGTCTCTACACATCGCTTACTTCAGTCATTACACGTCGCTTACTTCTGTCACTACACGTCGCTTACTTCTGTCACTACACGTCGCTTACTTCTGTCACTACACGTCGCTTACTTCTGTCACTACACGTCGCTTACTTCTGTCACTACACGTCGCTTACTTCAGTCACTACACGTTGCTTACTTCAGACACTACACGTCGCTTACTTCTGTCACTACACGTCGCTTAGTTCAGTCTCCACACGTCGCTTAGTTCAGTCACTATTGTTGCTTACTTCAGTCACTACACGTCGCTTACTTCTGTCACTACACGTCGCTTA
>NQII01000144.1:610228-628368 GCA_002778355.1 Clitarchus hookeri
TACACGTCGCTTAGTTCAGTCTCTACACGTCGCTTAATTCAGTCTCTACACGTCACTTAATTCAGTCTCTACACGTCGCTTAGTTCAGTCTTTACACGTTGCTTAGTTCAGTCTCTACACGTCGCTTAGTTCAGTCTCTACACGTCACTTAGTTCAGTCTCTACACGTCGATTAGTTCAGTCTCTACACGTCGATTAGTTCAGTCTTTACACGTCGCTTAGTTCAGTCTCTACACGTCGCTTAATTCAGTCTCTACACGTCACTTAGTTCAGTCTCTACACGTCGCTTAGTTCAGTCTCTACACGTCGCTTAATTCAGTCTCTACACGTCACTTAGTTCAGTCTCTACACGTCGCTTAGTTCAGTCTCTACACATTGCTTAGTTCAGTCACTATATGTTGCTGAGAGTAGAGACCTCTACAATGTTCTGGTAGTGAGAGTGCTGGTCTTCCTTTACAGGCCTTTTCCGAATTAATTTCATAAAACTCGTATGTCAGGGTTCAAGATGGTCTTTTACTTGAGAGTAAGTTTGTGTTTTTTTTTCATGTTGTAGCCACTGCATGTGTAACCATTTAACCTTGTGGCCATCAACAGTTTTCCTTCGGTTTACAATAGATTCTTCTAGTTTTTTTGTGGACAAGAAGTCTGTTTCATTTCACATACTATAAAAGGAGATTTCTTCTTCGAAAGTTTCACAATGGTCATCCAATCATTTGGTGAAAAATTGTGGGTTGATTTTCTGGCCTTTTGTCTAATAAGCCAAAGTCTGCATCATTGGGTAGATACGAAATTGTGATCTATTATCACTACATCCGTGTCATTACTATGTATCTAGCTTTTTAACGCAAGTGCCATTTTTGTATTGTGATTCTGCCCAGTACATAACCTGCATGCATTGTTTTGCATGAACTTTCAAATGTTTCACGATGCAAGAAGCAAGATCTTGTGATCACCTTCCACCTTCACACTTATCCCACATATGCATAAATCCATTCTTTTCATTAAATGAATGAATTCCAAAGTTGTAGACATATGGGTTCCTCTTATAGTATTTGAGAGGTGTGATGAGTAAAGCAGTGAGTGCATTATGTAAGTCAAAGGTCAGTACATACCTTTCATCTAAACTACTGGCTGCATCTAATTTTGTCTTTCTAGCCTGTTCACATGTGCTTAAGTGTGCTTCCCTAACTATCTTATGCTGTTTACTTGTATTTTCATCTTGTTCCACACACGTTTTTGTGTTTATTTCATTACAGAAGCTGCAGGTGTCCTTCGATGGTAACTTAAAGTGTAGATTCAACTTAGTTGAGAAAACATTATACGTAATAGAATTTCTCTTTTACAGATGTTTTGTTTTCTTCACTAAACTTTTGCATGTACAGAGCGTACATTTTGCGTATTGATAGGTTTGAGTTTAAATATTGTCTTTCGGGAGTCTTATTTCTGCTATATTGACTCTGATAGACAGGAAACAATTGTATATGGTTAATAATATCACTGTCATCAATTTTGTCGCCAGCAGTCATTTTGCCCTTGAGTCAACAACTGCAAATACTTCTGGTTTTGATACATCAAGGTGCACTTGTCAATCAGAGATCTAAAATGTGTTAAAAAAAAAATTTTACACACCTGTAGGCATTCATTTTCCACTTGTAGAAAATATTTCAATGAAGTGGATCTCTCTCTCACTTCCACAACCATTTTTAATGCTCTTCATTTGAACACAAAATGATTGTACAGTTCCTAGAAGGTAGGTATTTTGTTTGGAAACGTTTGCCAGTTTCCAAAAGGAATCAAAAAGGATTCTGCTCTGCACCTGTTATTCGTGCACAGTTTAATTGAAAAGAACAGGTTTTCCAATCCTCCATATTCTTTGCCCTCTTTCTTCCTCTCTGCTTTATTGGTGTATCACTATTTGATATGCTTTCCTAGTTAGGTTATGCATTGCTTGGACCACTATTGTCAGTAGGCTTGATAGCATCACCTAAAATGTTTCTACCAAAACTATTTACATTTCTGTGTAATTTTGAATGTATTCTAAAATGGGTAACTGTTTTCATGTAGCAACTACTGAAATAGTATCATTAGGCTTTAATGATGCCAGTTATCGTGATTGATGTGTGTGGAAAATATTTATTTTTGCTATACTTTTGGGGATTAATATAATCTATTCCGTGTTTGGAACTTGAGGCGGCAGCATTTTGTATTTATTTTATATGTTTTTGATTTTCAAAGTTTATAATTTCATTGACAGTAACAGTGATTGTTAGGTGATGTAACACATTTTTCTTTTATTAGTAATCTAATCACACATAGCTGGCTGATGTAATATGGTGCAACATAGGTAGGATGACAAGGGGTCGAGCTGTGCCGACATGATAAGATACATGCCCCTGTTTGTGCTATTTTTAGATATGACCGCATCACGCGATACCCCAATTAAAGAGTTTTTGGTGGTGCAATATAGCATTCATAAGATACATATGGTAGGCATGGCGTTCGTCGTGTGCCACTCCGGTGCCGGCCAATAACAGTAGTATTACGGTAACAGAACAGAAGATGATGGATGCTTGAAGAGTATGCGCGAGTCACGATTGTAACTCACACTGGCAGCGCTCGCAACTTTCTTTCTTGTACATCATATTTTAGACTAACCTAAAAACTACTAAACTCTGTCTGCCGGTGTGATGGGTTTTTCAGGGTGCTGGGATAGAATTTGTTTTCTTCCCCATCTTCTTAAATATTCATTCTCATGATGTGTTTTCGACTGAAGAATAATCAATACTGTGTTTCTTATCTCGTTCCTGCTGGTGTGTTGTGGAAGTATTAATTGTGCAGCTTCTGTAACTGAACTGCATATTTTTTTTGTACCGCTGTCATAACTGAAGCGCATAGTATAATAAAACTCAGTTGAACTATATTTCCGGCTCACTGATTATTTTATTTCAGCACCTTTATAAATTTGAGTTTCAGTGTTCCGATCCGACTGAGTTAGGTGAGCTAATGTTTGACTTGGGCCACACCTGGCACGTCTCATAACATTACAAGGCCTACTGAATATAACTGACGTGGTTAATCTCCATGACGTATTCTTATAATTTAGTTTTTGTTCTGGGTGAATCATCTAAAACTTGCACTGCAAATATTCCTGAAATGGAAGGTGCTTTTGGTGTGCTGGTTTAATAGAAGTGGAGTGTAGACAAGGGCCCATAATTGCAGCCCAGACACAGATTTTAATAAGTATTATTAGAATGAGCATTTCTTAAACAAAGTTACATTTTTTCAAATGGAACAATGCAGATTCACATCAAGGTCAAGAGCTACATGGAAACAATTTTTTTCTACAACCCACGTCTCAATGTAAAAACAACATTTGGTTGGAGAACACACAAATTTAGCACATAAAATATTCATTAAATATACGAATATACATGTGCACATTTCACACAAATTACTTTAAAGGATTCAATATCTTTAATATTCCCTTTTATTCCAATAAATAATGTTTTAAATGCTTAAAAATATATTTTCCACAAATGCAAATATTATTAAAAAACACTAAAAAACCTAGCAAAAATTTACATTAAAATATTGCCCAGGTCTACATTAAAATTCTTTGAAAATCCCTTAACAAGTGAAGTACATTTGTAACAATATTTCAAAACGCTTAACTTAAGTCTTGTTTTGATTTTACGATAGTGATTTTACGACTTAGTGTCTGAAACCGTGTTTGACGGTCGCAAAATTGAGTGTCTGCTGTACAAGTAAGTCACTTTTGCAGGCTGAGCACGCTTACAAGAATGAAACCACCTGCGACATTAGAAGACGGCATGTACTAATTGTTCACTTGTGTAAGCATTTGGGGAGGAAACAAGAATCATCTTGAAAATTTATCCAGCCACATCCACTGTGGCCAGTGGAGAAACAGGCCTTACTCATTTAATTGTTTTCCAGGCTTTCAGGAGTTCTGGCCCCTTTGGGTAATACTTTGTTTCTCTTATACAGTACCATTTAATAATACAATTGTGATTTTTTTCAGCATACACGATGAGACATTACATTATGGCCTCCCCGATCCGGGAACATTTTCCACGCACTTGACACACTGGCAGCATGGTGTATGTACAGGGCAGGTTCACAGGCTCTCTGTCAGTAGTGTCTGTGGCATCAGAATGGGAAAAGAGGCTGATCTATTTGAGTTTGACAGGTCAGATTGTAATGGCACGGTGCCTTGTATCAGCATCTCTGAAACGGCCCGTCTTGTCGGTTGCTTTTGTGCCACTGTTGTATCAAAAGTTGTGCAACGATGAGGAAACAATGATACGTCAGCCATCCTCGTGTCGACCGTGGTGCATTGATGCCAGAGGGCAGTGGAGGGTGTCGCGCATTGTTCGGTGCGACCACAGGGCCACAGTTCGAGGAATCGCACAGAGGTGACAATAGTGGTGACCAGGACAATGTTTCATAGCACACGGTTTATCGAACACTGCTGTGGATGGAACTGTGGAGTTGAAGACCCGTTCGCACCCCCATGCTGACTGCACGTCAACTATAACAGCGCATGAGGTGGGCTCAAAATCATTGACACTGGACTTTGAATGAATATAAAATGGTTGTCTGGTCCAATGAATCTTGATTCTTGGTTTGGCACATCAATGGCAGAGTGCGCGTATGCCGATTACCAGTGGAGGGCAAGGCATCTGGATGCGCTGTTGGACGGAGACTGGCTGGAGGAGGATTTTCGACGGTCTGGGCGATGTTTTTATGAGAAACACTGGTGCCCATTATTCTGGTGCACCAATACCTGACAGCTCCGATATCTGGACGTTATTGCGGACAAAATTCATCCGTTCGTGTCAACAATGTTCCCTGCTGGCAACGGTCACTTCCAGCAGGACAATGTGCCATCCACACCGCCAGGATTATGACCAGAGAAAGTCGAGCAAAATGTTTATAAGATGCACTCGAAAAATCTTGAAAGATATCATTAAAATTCAGTCACTTTTGCAGTGTGCTCATTTTTTCTCAATAAAAAGGTGGAAATCCTAGGTCCATAATTGCACACATTCCTAGTGTAAATTTTGTATTTCATTAAACCATTTCAGCTAATTTAATTATTATTCACAAAAATATTACCATTATTTTATAGAAAGGTACAAATTAAGTATTAAAATTGCTTTGTGTAAATTTTTGTGTATATCAGACTACATCCACATTTCTCATGCCAGGTGAATATCTGTCCGATGTTCAACAAATATTTATACGGTAAAACAAATTTAAATTACTGTAGTAATGTGTAATCTTGTAAGTTCCCTTATTTCATCCTGGTGCAAGGTAGACCTCCCCTGTTAAATCTATAGTACTAAGGTAATTGCAAAGCAATTTCTTGTAATTTAAGTGATTACATATTTGTAAATTTGATGCACGCAAGGCAGAGTTGAGTGTGTTACTGTAGAAGAGGAAGTGTGGGCTGCGCCCTTGTGGCTGACTGGTTGTGTTGTTTCAGGTGGATATAGTGCCGGCGATCAAGAACCAGCTGGAGGCAATGAGTCGCAAGCCACAGAAGCAAGGTCGACTGAAGGACACTTGGCGTGGGAGGAAGCTGATGAAGAGACAGGCTGAAACACTGTCACTTGTCGAGCAGATGAAGAAAGAGCACAGCAAAGAAAACTCTGATGACGACGACTAGTAGTTGGCAAGCTCTCAGCCGTTCCCTTCAGAACTGACGTGTAACTGTTACAATTATGTTTTTTTAATGTTTTATTTGGTTTTTATCTTTGCCAATCCACAATCCTCTGACACCCCTCTCCCAACCCCTGTCGCCCCATGGTGATGTGTCACACAAAGCATTTCAGTTTTTTTTTATGAATGAAGGAAGAAATCAAGTGAAGTATAAAAATCTAATTTCTGTGTTATAGGTTTATCATACTACATTTTGATCAATTTGTGATTGATTCTATGTTAGTAAGTTGGAAGTCAGTATTTAGAAGGTCAAGTGCTGTTGAGTGTTCTATTGTTTAAGTTCCTGGTGACTTGTATCATTGTCCCATTGTAATAAATAAATAGAGATAAATTATTGGCTGCTTATACTCTTTGGGGAAGAGACGAATGGGTGCACTCTGTCGTAGGCCTTAACTTAGTGACAGATGCCTACACTGTTGAAATTATTCATTAAAAATATTCATAGTATCACTTTTATTAAAATATTTTCAAACTGTAATTCATTTCAATCAAGGCACATCACTGCAAAATTTCCGGCACTTCGATGGTTGCTGAAGGCTGTTACTACCCAGAGCAACCTTGTCAACACTCAGCAACAAAAAACAGTAAGAAGCATCTTTATAACAGTACAGTAAAAACTCTGTACATTGACCCTCTTTATAGCATCAGTCTTTCTATAACAAATCATTTTTAAGGAATGGTAAAAAAAATTGCAAATTTGAAGAAAATGGCTGAAAATTATGCACTTTTTTTGGTTGCTGCACATTGCATTTCTCTTGGTGAGCACCGTACTGGATATCACCCCTCTAGGCCATCAGTGCTAGCCAATATCTATTGACTCCACCCACCATCTACTCCTCAGGCCACAAAGTGTTTCCACGTGCAATGGGGTGGGGACCTCGTGGGAACAGACTGAAACAACATTAGCTTTACGGTACTCCATACATAGCACTGATGTAGCTGTTTTTTTTTGTTTACTTGAAGAGCCACCACAATATTGATTTTCAAATGCTTGTTTGGCAGTTTGCACGTGGTTGGTCATAAATTTTGATTTGATTCTATTAGTAAAAAGATTTGGTCTATATGCTTAATGTCCTGTTTATGAATATTAGAAGTGAGAAGAAACAGTGCTGTGCACCCGGTTTTCCAGACGTAGCCACTATTCACAAGTGTTGATGAATTGGAGTGAGTGAGTGAATGAAGGAAGAGATTTGGGCGGCTCTTAACAGCGAGGTCTTGAGAGCCGATGAGGGTGAAGTGAGGTGAGTGAAGAGCAGCGCCGGAATGAAGGGGCGGGGGAGATGGGAGATCCCAGAGAAAACCCGCTGACTAGCGCCATCGTCCGGCACGATTACCACTTGCAAAATTGATGACTTGGAAGCAATAAAATATTTGGAAAAGAGAAGGAGTAAATGAATAGAAATTACACATTAAATTTATGAATAAAAAAACATATGATCCAGTCATATTAAGATACGTTGTCGGTAACCCGTTTCAGCCTACTTCCTGAAAGAAAGAAGAAAGAAAGGCTAATTGAGATCACTTTCCTGAGAGTCTGTTTCTGTGTCCCCCAAAAACTTTTGAAGGTGTGAACCCAATTTCACCAAACTCTGTACTCATATAGTACTTAGTCAGGACATCCTATGTTTATATTTTTTGACCATGTCGTGGTTTTACTTTAAAAAATGGCAGCTATTTTAAAATTTAGGGTGCTATGTCGTATCTCTGAAACCATTCNTATGTGGGATCCCCCACATCTCTAATATATATATATTAGAGATGTGGGGGATCCCGAACTTTGAGAAAAATGTTGGGAATAAAAATGATTTTCTTATCAGGTGGGAAATAATTTTTTCCCAATATTTTTGGGAAAGAAGATGTTTACGTCCGTTGGTTGTGCCAACTAAAATACAAGTCGAGTGCCGTGCGAGAAGCTTCATGTGCATAAACTCTTTATGTAAGGGATTGTGATTTGATGAATCAAATCTTTTCTAGAAAAAATTTCTGTAAGATATATATTATGTATTTACCTTAGTAGTAGTATTAATGTCACTGAGTGATGAGAGAAAAGTATAAATTTGTGCAGAACATATTTGCAAGCTTCTGAAATAAATGGAAGTATTAACTTTTTCACTGAATTGATATGCTATGGCAGTGATTTGATGCCATTGAAAAGTGATGTATCTTCGAGAATCTTGAATCGAGATTATCAATTTGTGCAGTAACAGCCACTGCTTGCTGTATAGAAACACACAATTATTCAACACAAAACGCATTACACTACGTATTTATTTCAGAAAAATTATTAAAATTGGTTGCAAACTTGCGCTATTACGAAGTTACAGTGAATGAATTTGTCTTCTACGCAAGCGACACCTATAAGATGCAAGTATCGATTGCTGGTTGATGTGAGAGGCAAGTTTCGATATACATAACTTAACAAAAACATGTAAAAACAAGTCATACTGCACAATGAATGTTTTATGTTAGTTTGACCCTAAATGTTAAAACTATTTTACTGAGATCTAACATGGTGTTTCTTTTTTTAAAAATGGGTTTGGTTGAAACAATTTGTAACACGCCAACAAATGGTTTGTTTTTCGATCGGAATGCATTTTTTTAACTGCGAGTTGTGTCACTTGCTGCCACAGAGACGTTGACAAACTCCAAACGATGCAAATTTGCTATGGGAAAAATATAATTAATTTACTTAGCTACTTTTCATTGCATTATTGATAGAGAAATTAGTTTTGTTGTTACACAGAAGCAGTATGTTGCATTCATAACCTGCCTAGTGCAACTTGGCTGTGATTGCACTATACGATTCAAAGCATGTGTGTCAACGGACGTTAAAAATTCCACTGAAAGTTATTGGGGTAAATTTGTAACCGAAAATGAAACAAAAAAATGTGAAATGTCCTTAGTGGATGTCACAAAGAAATTATAAAGAAAATAGCAGTGAACTGAAAACATAATGGAAATTTTTTCGAAAAGTGATATTTTTGTTTTTGTTGTTTTGTATGTCCAATTTTTATTTTATTTTAGACACATTTTGAGGTGGCAATCTTAAAGAAGTGCTCCAAACCCAGAGGATTAATTTGTAGTGCAACAACTAAGTTTATAAGAATAAAAAACTGCGACGGTGGCACCGCCTCTCGCATCGTTGTTGGATTCGCTCCTCTGTAATGCGGCCTGTTCCTTGGCTGACTCGGCTCCCCTCCTGTTTCCTCCTCTCATTTCCCTCTCTTGATTACCCCTCCTTGTTCGTCACCTTTTTTAATTCAGGGACAAGTTTATATATGTTGTTACACGCCTTGTGCAGCATTCCTTCTATGCCCGTGAAGAAGAATGTCGGGTTGACGCCTGCAGGGCTAATTTCAATTGTGATGAGCTAAAATTGTTTGTTTACCCGTCCTTGGACGAGGGTGCTATGAGACGCCATCTAAATAATGTAGCTGCATGAGCGGCTGATTATACTGAAGCTTGTAAAATGGTGAGTCGTGGTCGCAGCTTTTCATTTGTGGGTCAGTTTAGTGTTTTTAAATAATTGCGTGGCGTATTATTGTGTTTGTCTTGGACTTTGCAATTAGAAAGATTTTTTCTAAATTCTTGTTTTGGATGCCATAGTTTTTTGTCTGCTGCCCAATGATCTACTCAAAGTTTAACTATCGCTACTGTGATACCACAACTTACGCATTGGGCGTAGTCTGTTAAAGTTTTCTAATTGTCGTAGTCAATTATTTTATTCAATGTAGCTGTGGTTAGGGTCTATGGACGCCTCCATTGATTCACTATTTTGACGCAATATTTTATTTCAGGTCTTAACTTGTATTTTCACGTAACGGAGGCTTTACTGGGCCTGAAGCGCTGCCCTCCTTTAGTCAAATTCCCTTCTAAATACCTTGAATTTATCTAGTCATCAAAGTAACTATTTGTATTTTGAAACGTTTTAATATTATTCTCCTCATTTTTTCAATTAAATAGTTATTGTATATTTTGGAGTAACGTAATATTTTTGGATAAGCAATTGCGCAGCAATTTAATTTTTTTGTATGTGTTTGAAGTATTTCTAGTGAACAGAATTACTTTGTGATATTTTTGAAATGTTGTAATGATGCAATATATTAATTATCGGGATATTTAGTTAAATTTCTTTCATTTTGCGGGGTTTGGTAATATTTTGTCGGGATTCAAAATTAAAGCAGTGGTAGTTCGTTTATCAGGAATACGTTTGCTTTTCGAAATCTTAGTTTTTGTTACGTGTCAACATTAGTAGATAGAAGCTTTCCAAACTGCAGTCGACAGCTTTTGTTCTAGAAGGTTGGCTTATATTTTACCGACGATGTAGTTCGGATGGCTATGCAGTTCGGCTGGCGTGGGGAAGGGAGGCCGACCCACGCCATGCCCTTATTTGGTTACTTTTGATACCCTCGCATGAGAGGGGGGGGGGATAGGCACGCAGCGACAAATACTCCGTGTGCCTACCACCCACGAACAGTATACAGAAAGCAGTAGATAAAATCAGCACTCACAGAGGCCACGTCGGGCGTGGCAAATAACCCCCACGCTGGCAAACTTTATCCTGTTCGTTTATTTCTCCGCCGGTGTGGGAGGTCGCTGCCTCTGTATTTTCTTCTTGCGATGTAAATTTTCAAGACGTAGATAATCATTAAACTACTGTGGCGCTGCTCTTTTTTTGTTTGTCTGCGAAGCTGTTCGTGACTCTGCATACGTGATGATTATATGTGAACTGTTTCATTGGAATTGTAAATAAAAGTACAAAGTAATAAACAGAAACTTGACTTTAATTTATAGTTGTTTTAGCGCCTTTATCGTTTCATGTTTCTACAGATTGAGCTAACTGAGCTGTAACTTCCCACTTCATCCCAGACGGTGCAATATTACAACATTTTACACTACTTGGCTTGTTTGCCAGTTAAATATTTATTGTACTTTGAGCTACGCAATACTTTGAAAGAGCAATTTTATCTATTTGTATGAGTATTTTATATTTTTTGCATTGTGAGCCTTTGGCGTTTAGAATGTCAGATTTTTTGTAAATGTTCAATCCCAAGGTGCTGCTAACTTATAAAATATTCTGTAATTACAAAGCTTGAAAGTGACATAAGCTTTGTATTATTTGTGTTGCGGCACAAAACAATACAATGTACTAACTCAAATCTCATTTTTAGCACATAGTCATTATTCAATGTTTATTTTCTGTTTTCATTGAATAAGTCATTGTAGAATGTTATTCACTAGGCCTAGCAACCCACAAACTTCTTTACCTAATGTAAAATATTTGTCCTGAATGTCCGCAGGAAATTTGATTTTTTCTGCCTGAATTTTTCTTGATGGCAAAGTTCCATTTTTGCACACCCCTAACATATATAAAAGCAGGAAAATGTATCATTATTCATATAGAATTTAAACCAGAACCACTGAAAATTAATGGTTATAGTTTATCAGTACATTGAGAGTCCACGGTACCTGTCTGTGGTATCATTCTGTTTGGAACATGTCTGTTTATTAATATAAATTGATGTTTTGTTAATATGTTCTGAGTTTTTTTGCAAAAGGCCATCAAAAATTGAATTTTTGCTCTCCGATACCCTTTTGTGGTATAATTTCATTTGAAAGACGTCTATTGAATTTAATTAACATTCCATGGAAAATTCATGTTAATATTATGCCAGAGACGATTGAACAAGGACTTAGAATGCTTGGTGAATCCTCGCACCGCTTGATGTTTTAAACAATTTCAGAGAGAAGGGTCTTTGTCATTTTGCAATGTGATTTAAAAAATTATAATATGCGATTGACCTTAAAATATATGTTGCAGTTTTTAAGTGCTTTGTCTGGGTATTAATGCAGTCAGTCATTCAATACAAACACAATGGGTTATTTCAATTTAAGAATTTTTATTAACATATTATTTTTTGATCCTAATCTTTCATTTCTTCATGTAAAGTCTAAAGAAATGCATTTCATTTAGTTACGTAATCTGTACAGTATAATCTGTTACAAAAATGAAATTACTGTGGATTAACTGAGCATAAATTTAGTGAATCTCCAAACAACAAACTCTCAATGTTTCAGTCCCTTCAGTTTTGTTTTATAGAGGTTTTGACATAAATCTGTGTTCACATCTGCAGTTTTTAGGAATAAATTTTATCGGGACATGCCCACATTTCAGATAATTGTTTCACGAACGAATATTATCTTATTTTAAAGGAAATTGAAAATAAAATGCTACAAGTGCTGCATCTCTGGCAGATTAGTGGCCCTGTATTTATTCTAATTTTGATGGTAATGTGTGTTCATATCTGCAGCTCTGTGGAATAATTTTAATTTGAACACGCCTACATTTTAAAATACTATCTCATGAACAAATAATGGCTTATTTTCTAGCAATGCAAAAACAAAATTCCTCGGGTGCAGATTTTTTGGATCATTCACAATCCCATTTTTATGTGAATTTTACAGTTGTGTGCATTTATATCTGCAGTTATGAAGTTCTCCTGTGTGACGCGCACTTCACGCTGAATTTTTAAAATACTGTTGTCACCTTTCTGTGCCCACTGTGATGAAGTTTAGGGGATGTGCACTTGTTGGGTTGGCATCCTGTTCTTTGTCCATGTTGTTGCAAATGGTGAATAATTAGTTACATCCGCGACAGACAGGGCAAGGGCAGGGGTGGAGTTAGGCATGTAGTGCTGCACTCTGTAGTAGTCTGAGGGAGTCACTAACTTGGAATTTGGAGTCTAGCCTTGCCAGGCATAGAGAATGGTTGTGTTGAGCTGGCCAGGCTTGTACTGGTTGTGGGAATGGAACCTCGTGCTTAAAATTTTGTCTGCCGACATCCGGTCTACCTATTAAAATTACTGTTGCATACAAATAATTGTATGTGTGTTAAAGTGGTGCGAGTTCACTGGGGTTTCTAGAACTTAGTGGTAGACTTTGTACGAATTCGTCGATAGGAAGTTCACAATTTCCTGCTTTTTACATATGCATCGTGGGAGGTGCTTTTGCCAGCTGCACAGTTTGCTACTGCGAGGGGCCTTATTCACTGTTCGACTGATTGTTCCCGAGGTTTGGTTTCTGGGCTGAGGTATTTTCTATGCGACTGCGACATGTGGCAAGGTAATTAGGTAATCTGCGCCAGTTTGAGTTATGCGTCTGGTGAAATCACGGTATATCTAACCTTTTGTCGAGATGATTTGGTATAGAAAGCAGTTAATGATGCTAGTCACTCGTGAAAATAATTATCTTGAATAATGAATATTCAAAATAAAAGGTTGCAAACTGTCCCCGTTGTTTAAAAACTTAATGTTATGGTAAATGTAGAGTATTGTATCCACCGCAAGATTATTCATTGCGCTGTGACATTACGAGGTTATTCACTGAGCTATGAAGCAGTTCCTATTAAATTTTCTTGTAAAAATCTTAGTGGCCTACTACATATAAATAAGCAGCCAATTGCCCTGGTTATTAATATTATGGTAAATGCAGTGCTGTGTACATTGCAAGGTTATTCATGTGTTTGGGCAAATATGTTAAATGTGCATTGTTAAGATTTAGTATAATCAAAATTCGCAGCCAATTTCGAAAATAGCTAAATAGTTAAATACTTCAGCTATACTGTTTTGAGTGGATGGAACTGTATAGTATAGTTTTTACCAGTGTGGCAAAGTACAGCATTGAAGTTTGGTGCACACTCAATGTATTGGATGATGTTGAAGTAAATCCAAGGAACTTAAATTATATTTTGTGGTTTTTACTACCTGTTTGTTAACTTACTATGCAGACAACCTACTGTTACCACTGGCATGTTCATGGTGTTCTCCCAATGCATCATAGCTATTTGACACACATCTTGGTATCACTCAGTTAACATCTACCACGCTAACTGTTGCTTCTCAACATCTGAAAGCTGACTATTGGTATGCACTCGTCCACTGTGTTAGTTGCCCATTGAATGTCGGTAGCTTCACAGACATAGATTTGATGTCAACATTTGATCTCCCATTGCTGTTATCATTTTTCGTTGACTCAACCATTGTGGTGTGAACTTCTAAAACTTGATAATAGGTTGAGTCAAAGTTTTCCATATCTGTGTTTAGAGTCTCGGCTCGGTCTGGTTTACTAGCCGCTAGCTGAATGAATATGTCTTCAAAATCTGCTTTAAGTTGTTCTAAGTCACTGCAATGGGCTTTAAAGGAATCTACTCGTGTACTGTCCCTTTCAACTTCATTAGCTGTAGAAAGAAGTCACTTTAGCCTGTAGTCTTTTAACTGAAGTAATGCTTCCAACTTTTCTAGCAACATTGTAGCTAAGTACGTAAACAATAACACAACATACAGCGCAGCAGTACTTTACATAGCGGTTCAATATCTCAAAGAGCTCGATCAATCAACGCTCTTTCGTCGAATACATGAACAAAGCGCCCGACCGGCGAAGGCGATCGTTACAACGTAAACAAAGGACAGTAACAAACGAAAATTTGATACCCAAGCAAAACTTCCAAGACCGTAGTTTGCCAAAACACACGTCCAACAAATCCGGTCCGGAGGACCAAAATGTTTTGACTCACTTCACTGGTGGTGGTGTGCACAGGCCGTCACACACCCGATGCATGGAGAGTATATGTCTTATCACAAACGCGTTCATTTATTTTCATAGCACATTTGCACAGAACTGGCGGTTATGTCATGGACAGTCCACACTGGATCGATGTAACAATATCCCGAACACCATAGTTTCCCAACCAGAGTAAGCAAAGTACTACTATGGCGGACACAATCATGCTGTACCCGACGTCACCAACATAGCCACCAGAAAACATGGATAAAACTGACATATCTCAACAGACACACAGTTTATAATATGTATGCACCAGCATGTAATTTACGTAAATTGCAATGACTTTGCCACTGGAGTAAGGATTCGTAAAACAATAAAGCTACTGGTATGACGTGCAACGCAACTGGTTACAGCTGGTTTGAGTCAGTGGCCTACTTTTCATGGGCGTGCGAGGAGAAGCGACTGAGGGATGGCACGTTGTGTAGGAAGGAAGAACGAGCAGCATTGCGCCAAAGAACTGCTGTTAGCAGAGTTATTATTTACAATTACATGTTTTTTTTTTTGTGTACAAACTTTATTTCCACAGTGTTTTAGTAAGGAAATAGAATTAAAATAAAATGTAGTGCACAAATTGTATGTTTTGTACCATATTTGCTATTAATACACAGTGGAACCACGTTATAGCGATAGTCGACAATGGCAAAATAAATTATCGCTATAGCGAGTTATCGTTATAACACAATTAACTTTTTTTTTTTTTCGAAAGTGTTGTGCCCAAATTTACTGTATGTAATGTACAGTGTTGCCCTTCCGACCAGGAGGTTCTTACGGGCAGCCCTTGTAGATCCTGTGTTTAAAGAATGCAGTAAACTATGCGTATGAAGTGTATGTGACGACCAGCAGACGCGCGCGACGTGTCTTCCTTCTCCTTTCTTCTTCCCCTCCTCCAAAATTTTCGGGTTGCAGGATGGAGTTAGTTGCCTACCAATCGGCGCACTCCTCTCTTTATTTCACCTACCTCTTCTTCTCCTCCTCTCCCCCCTCCTCCACAACATTTTACAAACGTGTCACGCCTCAAAGCAGAGCTTCCACATGTTTAGGTTTCCCCTCCACACCCTTCCACATGCATGTTGCAGATCGATAAATTCCTCCAAACCCTCTTTGTTTCCCTGTAAGGCAGAGGATAGCCAGCCTCTCAGGTTGAGAAAAAAGAAAGAGGAGACACTACGTTTTTTTAGGGGTGACATTCCAACACCGCAAAAAAAAAAAACACCAGCAAGTCGCATAAAAGAAAAATAAAGCCGGCTGCCTGCAGCAGTTGTTAACGGTCTTTTAACGACCTTAGAGTACCTTTCATCTTGCAGCACATCACAATTTTTTTTTTTTAAGCTTCCTTTCTTAAAACTAATTATTGGTTTCAAGTATTATTGAAAGAATAATAACTAAACAAACGGTTTTAAATCATTAATTACATGCCCTCAGCATCTTTTCGAGACTTAAAATATTTTAAAACCAAGTTTTCAAACAAACCTTTACTTGCTCGGCAGTAACACACCCATGAGGAAATAAGCATAATTTAACCAAATCAACCCCTCAACATACAAAATACCATACTAGTAAACTTTCAATAGTATTTCTAATTAAAACAGCAACTTAAAATCACTCATGAAATCATTCTTTAAATACCAGTTACTTAAAATCACCGTTTATGGAAAACTAATTTTTAAATTTCAAAACTTTTCTCGGGTCACGCCTTTACGATTTATGACCTTTTTTATAACAAACTCTGGCATTTAAAATCCATTTTTAATACTTTTAAAACCTGCAATATTCAAATTCCTGTTTTTGCACAACAAAAATCAGCGATTATGAAATAACTTTTTTCAATTACAAAACTTTTCCCGGGTCACGCCCTTACTATCTAAGACAACTTTATAACAAACTTTGGCATTTAAAATTCGTTTTTAATAATATAAAAAACCTGCAATATTCAAAATTCCAGAGTTTTATTTAACTAAACTTAAGTAGTCGACCACCTAGACAGTACAGTATAAAAGGAGCGGTGGGCTGCTAGCATCTTGCCTCCCCCCTCCCTTTCCAGCGTACCCCTCTTTTCTTGGGCTCGACTAGCTCTACTCCCATTTGTACCTCTCCCCTCCACTATAATACAGTCTTCCTTATCCCTCACAACACCCGCCCACTCCTCTTACCATAGCTCCAGCCGACGCAAGTGTCGCCACACAGACCAACAAAGGATGGCTCGTGCGTGGCAAGCGAATGTGACTTGCGATACGACGTGTTTAAACATTTAAAAAATACGAGTTTACAAATGTTCCTATCGCTATAGCGAAAGGCTTCATTGACAGATTTTCGTTATAAACAAAGTTAAGTACCTTTAAAATTATAGGGAAAATGACATTGCATTTAAAAACTGTCGCTATAGGCCATACTCGTTATAGTGCGGTACCTCTGTACCAACTAAAAATCTTTCCTTCAGTTATTCTGAATATTCAGATATCCAGAAAGCATCATCCCCCAAACTTTCCTGATACATGATGGAGGAGGGTTTCACTGTGCGCTAAGTAGGTTTCCCATTTACAAAGTTTCTTGCTTGATAAGAGGAATAATTATGCACCTTGTCTATATACACGTGTAATTTAACCTCTTTTTAAGAAGTGTTCCTGGTTACTGAGCATTATTTCTTTCAGTCCCTTCACAAATGTCTCAAAAGGGTTTTACTGCACGTAGATGGGAAAAGGTAAAACAAACCAAGCTCAATTTTTTATATAAGTTTATTAAAGTACAAAAATTTTTTTTACCTAAAATTTATTGGTTAAAAAAAATATGCATTTCTGTACAGAAGAATTTAAAGAATTAAAATTTACACACATATACGTAATTCAATGTAAAATACTGGCCCCAACAGCCTAAAAAAAATAAAACACAATTGCAGAAAAGGATAAAAAACAGATTACCAAGAATACACCACTGCATTTGGTTGCTGATGTGATGTTTTTTATTACACAGATTGAGGTTCTAACAAACTTTTATGGTTTGGCACGTAGGCTTCTCTTCAGGATACTGTTTGGTGATTTTGGTTTCTTTTTGGTTTCCTTTGCCTGTAACAAAACCAGTATGATTACAGCAACCACACAACTAAAAACAGAACACAGTGTTATGATGAGCTGCCACCTGCTGCTGAGACACAACTAACTGTCTTTTTAATTACGTGGCCTTTCTGCCACAACCATGGGGTTCATTTCAGAGCCCATTCCATTTATGGAGAAATTACAAATTAAAATCACTACCTTTACCTATATACAATATGAAACATAAGCAAATTTTTGCAGTTATAAGATGAGTATAAGGAAACTTCTCACTACTTTCCACACTTACGCAATATGCATCTAATGACTTTTTTAAGATGAGACAGATTCCAGGGCATACTCTGTTCTAAATGACTTTCAAAAGCTATAAATTGACTGTACAGGCCAAATTTGAGTATTAATTGGACAAAGCCTATATTGTAATGGGAATGCTTGTCACTTTCAAACTGTTTTTCTCTCGCCCTGTTAGACGTACAGCACCTGCCTTCAGAACTTCTCCTTACACTACAAGCCTAGAGAATCTCGAAAATTTTTGTGCTTTTCAGGTCTGCTGCCACCTGTTAGGTTTAATCATCTTAAAGGTTGTTGCCTTTAAAAAATACCAAAAAGAAACAAACACATAGTTCCTTGAATTAAGTAATTTGATGGGGTGCGAGGCTTATTATACAGAATCCGAGCAGACAAATTATTTAAATTATTTGGTGTACCAGGTCAAGGTGGATAGTAGTGG
>NQII01000144.1:628378-649127 GCA_002778355.1 Clitarchus hookeri
TAATGAGAGATTAAACACAAGATAAGCGAACCAAGTTTTAGTGTGCTTGAAATTACATTAGCTAAATATTAACCACTGTACTTGCCTAAAATAGTCTATATGCAATACACCCTATTTACTCATGTAAGTGCCCCACCAGTGTAAATGACGCACCCTGTTTTTGAAAGCTTCGGGGCGGAAAAAGAGGTAAGAAATTATCAGTAACGGTTATCTGGTGTGCAAAGTACACAGTACGCTATCAGCGTGATTATGGTTGGCTGGAGAAAAAAAGACGTGTTTGTGTGCAATATATTTGTCACATGGGGAGGGGGTGAAGTGGTGAGAAAGACTGACACGGAGTGCAGGATGGATGTAAGCGAGAGGAAAAATGGGGGGATAGATGTAAACGAGAGGAGGGGAAGTGGGTGTGACTAGTTAGCGAGTGCTTTGGTTGGCTGTGGCTTGTGTCTCAGACCCACAAAACAAAAAAAGAACTAAGTCACTGACTTTCTCTAAAGCATTGCCACATTGCTACTGCATTGCACATTGACATTTTCTGTTTTGCATGAACGTGATATAGTGAAACGCAAGCAAAAGTAATGGGCACAAAAAATGCAGCTACACTGTCGAATTCAAGCTGAAAGTTATTAATTACCCCAAGCAAAATGGAAAACTTGTTGCTACGAAAAAATACAATGTGCATTCGAAATGTGCCAGACGTTGGTTGATGTAACAAGAGGGAGAAAGTTGAGAACGCACCGAAAAATAAACTTGCTTTTCATGGAAAGAAATGCAAATACCCTGCGGTCGAGGTGGTATTGTATAGTGTTTTTATTATGTGGCAAGAATATTGTTTCACTAAATTTCGTGTTGCTCTGCCATGAGGATGCTAAGGCACTTGGGTAGGCACACTGCCAACATTGTAAACTATCTGCATGCGATTTATTTTTTCCCTTTGGTCCTTCCTCATTTATCCCTTTTTCTTCACAACTCCCGTAACTTTCTTACTTCCATCCTGTCCAGACTCTCCAGCCATTCATTATTTATACAGCAGGACCAAGGTTAAATAAAACAGGCTATGTGTCGTGCTGGGTGTTATTTTTCCAAATGAATTTACGATGCTGGGAGATTCACTATTATTCGTTTGTGCTAAAGAAAAAACAGCGTTTGACTTTGTTTATTCAGTGTAAATACCAGAACTCAATTTTTAACCAAATTTATTTAAAAATGTGAGGCGTTGACAGATGTTCTGAGCACCAATGGTACTGAAGCCCTAACCCTGATTTGAAGTGCTACAGAAGTAAAGTGTGCCGCATATTCCATTTATTCTAAAGTGCCTTTGCCATACCCCCACCTTCGCAAACAGACACCCACGATGAGATATTAGCACATGAGTCCGTGTGTTCTGCGTCTGAGCGGACGTTGATGCAACCGGCTGAAACCTAGTAGCCCCGCAAGGTGCATAAGCAGCAAGGCTGGACGGCTAGGCAGCAAGTATATACGGCCACGCTGCCAGCCGGGTGTAGAAGAAGTAAGGACGGGGTTGTACTCAGCGCTCGTGGCGGCGGTACGTTGTCCAAAAACGATTTGATGCCTGCAACCTCCAGGAGGAGGTCACTTACCGGAGTCCACACTCCAGCACGGCAGGCTGACGAAGGGTTCCAGAGCCGAAAGAAGCCACAGACGAAGCAGTTAATGTCTGCGACCTTGACGCGCCACGAGAGCTCTGGTGCTCCCCCTAGTGTACCATAGCGCCGAATGTCGCCGCTCACTTTGCCTCTGTACCATTCCTCTCTACAAGCGAGTCAACCCCTTGCCATCTGAGAGGCTGGCAACACGCACGACCCTGTGCTCCAGTCTGAGTGGATGGACCAATCCCCTTGCTTGCCATGCCTTGCCCTGGCCAGCACCGGACGCGCATGCTCGCCGCGCATCAGGGGTTTCCTCCTCTATGTGGCCTGCTCCAGCCACCTCTCGCTCGCCATGTCTCTTGTGGGTATTTATTCCTTTCCATGTCCTACAGACACGGCAGATCACGAGCAGTTCTCTTTGGAGCATTATCTGCAACTGTAGCTATCTCGTCATGTTTGCTGTACCGCTTGCCTTCAGCAGTATCGTTGAACTTAGCCTTATTATGTTAACTGTTCTTAACTTGTGTTTCTCAACACAGCAGTCAGAAGCTCTTGCCGTGGAGACTTCTAGTCACGAGTGTTGGCCATGTGCCTCATCCGAGCTGGGTGTAGTTGTACCGGGGTCGCTCTCGCCTCAAACTTCAGTTCGTATGTCGTTGCTGCCCTGCGTCAACATCTTAACAAACTTGGTCCATCAGACGTTAGCGGGCACTGGTCGGAGATATACATCTTGTAAACTCCTTCAGATGGAATAAAACGTGTATCTACCAGTTACCTCTTTTTCGTCCAATCGTTCTCTTTCGCCTTCCTTACCCGCTTTGCCTTCTGTGTACGTATCCACTTAACTACCTACTTCCAGGTGCACGCATGAACACCGCAATATTCTAACAAAGTCCCCACCTCTTTTCAATATTTGATGTCTGGTGCTGGCTGGTCACGCCGCCCACTAGCGCCAGTGTGGCAAGGGGGGGAGAGAATTTTTCTCTGAGGCTTGAGGAGAACAAACACATTAGGTCACTACGACAAGCTGGTCACTCCGCTTACTGAGAGCTGTAGGGTCCTTGCAAGGGGAACGCTGTGAACCCAGACGGGCAGTTGAGGTCTGTAGCTGGTCACACTAAATAGTCTAAATCATAATTCTCTATTCATCTTTTATTTTATCCTCTTATTTAACGTAACATCACTGACTGTGCATAGTTGTGTATCCACAGCTATTCCTAAATGCCTAATCACTAGGCGGGCCAGAAAAGGGACAGCATGACCCTTAGTGCCAAGCTACGCGCTCTGGTGAGCCAGGGCCAGATGCCCCCAGGATTCAACCGCGTCTGCCCATACACCCTATTAAAATCCTTATCCTTTTTAAAGAGACTCAGTTTCCCTAGTCTCTACAGGGGTACTGGGCCAGTGCACCATCATTCCACGTTGGCATAACTGGCGTTAACCTCAAGGAAAAGGTCGCCTGCCAGAGTCCCTGGACCAGCACTGGAGTGATCGTCAAGAGTTCCAGAGTCAAAGGAAGCCACCAGGTGAAACTGCCATGCCGCCAAAGAGTTCTAGAGCCGGAGGAAGCAGCCAGTTAGATAGCCACGCCGACGAGGCTCAGCTTAGAGTCCGAAAATGGCCATTCAGCGAACCTAACCAGTTACTGCCGGAGCCATCCCGGCAGTAGCTACAATCAGCTAGAGCAGATTATGACGTCCGTGGCTCGTCAAGTTAAACTAATATTTTGTTTTAAAATCATGTTGATTTTATGCCAGATACAATTAAACATCAAAACTTAACGGGAAACAACTACCTTTAATCGCAAAAGAAAGAATCTTTCCAAATAATAATTCCTTGTTAAAATGCATTGCGTAACATTTTTAGGTGAAACCATTTGCTTTTAAATACTAGTGATGGTAGGTGCAACTATTTTGAACGACTGAAAATCTTGATAAAATTTCTATGATCTCCAATCACTCTTGACTTGTGCTGAGGCCAGGTGTGAAGGGATAGCAACAGAGAGAGGATGCGCTTTTTCTTTTGGTAGACATTGTCTACACCTCTCGAAGGCATGTACGGGGAGGAAAAGAGGTGCGTGGCTGAGCGAGACAGAAAGAGGGGAGATAGTGTGCGCTAGGTGCCACGCTGGTTGCTAGATAACCACATCCTCTCTCGTCAGGCATTTAAGGGGAGGTAGCAAGCCAGAAGCCAGACTCGCACACTGCAGACGTGTTTTCGGGTGTTAGGAAGACCACACGTGGCAGAGCAGCGATAACGGCAGCGCGCATGACATTTTTCACATCCAATTACTAGAGAGGTTTGCATAAACAACCAGCTTAAAAACGATAATTGCAGGAAATCTTAGGTGACGGGACCGAAATATACTTTGATTGATGCAAAATCCGATAAACGATACAAGCATTATTTATATAAAAAATTTCCGAGACCAGTGTAAACTAACAGTGGGTACGGTTTATCACTACATTAATTTTCGGTACGACCACTGCATACTGAAACAAAAACTTTCACCTTCATTTCAGGAAGAAATTTGGATGCTGAAAGTTTGTAACAAACCAAAATTCTGTATTTAGATTATATATGGGTGTTTAATGAATGTTCACTTAGTGCACCAGCAAAGGAAATTCTTGTCTGCAAATGATTTTTAGTTTGTTTTCATTATTTTATAACTAAAATCACTAATTAAAATGGAAATTGAAATACAGGCAAGAACCCCTGCGGCAAATACTCCATATCCCACATATTTTTGGTTTGGTTTTGCAACAAATTTGTCATAATGAATAATACTTTGCCAAAGTGTTACGAAATTCATTAAACTTTCGTTAAGACCGAGCTCCTATAAAATTATTATTTTTAATTTTCGTTTCAGTTTTACAAAATTTCGTAACATTTTATGATTCTGTTTTGTGAGGAAAAGCTGCATTCGCACAATGCTAAAAATTGCTACTGCTGCAAAATTTGGTGTTTACTGGGCATGTATAACACTGATATATTGAATTTAATTTAAGTACACTACAATTTCACATGATATGACCAACCTTCATACTATGTAAACAGTAAATGCTCACATTTCCAAGTATTGTATCAGCTGATGATTTGTTGTGGGATGTATGCTGTTACGTTGGTGATATAGACAATTTTCGTGGAAGAAAATACTACTTAAAACTGAAAGTTGTAATTCAAAACTTTAATTATACTTACAATACCTGTGGTTTTTAAATTATGTTTATAAAGTAACGTAGAATTTTTTTTTTTTTTTTTAGCTTTTATTGAATTGGTTAAAATATATGTTTAGCAATTATGGCGGGGCATATGGACAGTTACAGTCAGTGAAACGTTTCCATCTCTATGAACGCCATTGTGTATGTGATCTTTTTCCGTTATCGTATATGTGAGTACCTTACTGGTGTTATTGGAATATTTTATTGGTAGTTAATGATTTTTGTATTTTATTAAGAATAGTTGGTCCTAGGAGTACCTTTGTAGTGAGTTTTCTTGCGTAAAATGTAATATTATTGAAGCGTGTATGGCTTGGTCCGCCATTTTCGGTACCATTGCATCTGATGAAGCGCCGTATTTACTAAATAATTGTGCAAATTATTTTGTATCAGTGTCAAAGGATTGCCACAGAAATTGTGTTCAGGAGTTGCAAATAGAAATTACGAATTGTAAGTCCAAGTGTTTTGTAGTGTAAAAATAACACATTTATTATATAGCAGATCCAGCAAGTGTCAGGTTAACTTTGTCAAAAATACTTGCATGCATACAGAATGTGTTTATCCCAAACAGTATAACTTGACCATAACAAAAATAAAGGAAGTTGGAATGGTAACCTACATTGATCATATCATTTGTTTACATACTGTATTCTCCTCATAGATAGAACTGCTGTGGTGGAAGGATACATGGTCACCGCGCTACATTTCTAGAAATGTCAAAATTTAGTGAATTTATATGAAATGGAGTATACTATAGTACTTATCATTAACATTAAAAACTCTCACCTTAGAGTGCAAAGGCTCCCATGTATCATCATCACAATCAACTAAGCTATCATTGTTTAACGTGAAGAGTTGTTTCCTCAGCTTCGAATTAGTCTTAGCGACAACAGTAGCCGGTGACGCAGGCTTTCGCTCTGCATTGGTGGCCCCACGGGTACTGCGAGCTGCAAGAAAATACAAACACAAGATAGAGCAGCAAACAGAGTACATACACCCAATCAACATGCAAGGAAAATGACACAAAGTGAGTGCTATGCATTTGGCCAGCATGAGGTTTGATTTTGAGGTGGCTGGTTTGGCTCATACCCGCCGCCGGGCAGGAAGAGGAGTGACCGACTGCTTCTGATAAGTTTAGTTGTTCTATTGGTTGCGTCAGAGTTGGTAGCAGTGGTTCAATTTTTGCTTCTAAAAGATATGTACTATATCAATTGGGGGCACGAGTCAGGGTCAACCTGCAGTGCTTGCTGTAGACACTCAAACAGCCCTTCCAGGACTTGTGTGAGCCTTTGAACAGCGGCTTGTAATTCCCTAGCATGTACGCCAACTTCTCAAAACCTGCTATGGCTAGATTTGCACGCTACCAGGGTTTCAAACTTTGCATTTAGTACATGGTAGGATTTACATCAGCCAGGTCAATGCCTGATTACCAGCAGACAATAAAAACATAAGAAATTTGAGAGGGTAATTTGAAATATTAATTTTTTTGGCGCAGTGGAACAAACCTACATTCTGCAAAAACCTGCTTAGTTGATATTGACACACAGGTTTTTTTAAAACACTTTTGATAGTGGAGGGGAAGGGACAACAGAAAACGTATTGCATACCAAGCTTGCATTGTCTACAAGTAGCGTGTGTGTATTAACATCCTCACCACTATAGCTCTGTAGCTCATCCTTGCCATCAAACTCTCAAGCTGTTTCTTTCAATCGAGTCTGTGCCACAACATAATCAACTTAATGAAGGGGAAAAAATTAACTGTACATATTTTGAAAGCATAAAATGTTATATTGAAACCAAAGATAAAAGTATTTTGTAAATACAGTTTACAACTGGTTGGAGACTCTGATGCACGGAGGTTTGGTGGGTTTCAGTGCGGGAGCATGTATGTTGAACCTTGATGGTCATATGGTGTGTGGCAGTTGACGCGCCACGAGCGTTGTCATTCTCTATCTAGCCTCGCCACAGCTGCGGCCAACCTCTGAGAAGAGCTGTTATGCCGCACACGCTAAATCACACCTAGAAGCCCAGGGTTAGCTTGCCCAGCTGTTGCCTCTTGCTATGCCTCAACCCGTTTCGCATCATGTCGCCGCTCTCTACCCCTCCAGCATTTGGCTGTGAGAGGGGCACTCGTTGCCGCCTTCAGCCATCTCTGCCGGCTCACCGCTGCCATTCTCTTTCGATGTTCTCTCTACCGCACTCCCGACTGACCCTGTTCACTTGGTATAAATAGAGGCTGTCTCACGTCAGTCCAGTTGCACGCTGTTACTCTGCCTGAGTGCACACCGAACCGCTGTCTCGTGTCAGTCCAGTTTGCAGACAGTCACTCTGCCCGAGAACCAACATACTCTTCAAGTCGTCACTGCTATACACAGCTCAGTCGAGTGTTTCACTTTGCATGACACCGCCTCACTGCCCACCAGCACATTGAAGCCCCCACTCTAGCTACCTTGTAACTTGCCTAGAAACACGAGTCCGAGTTCCGCTGATTTGGGGTTGTCCTCATCCCTCGCGCTACCGCATCTTCAGAAACTAGGGAACATACCGGATGGCAATCTAGGATTGGCCCTTCTGGCCCTAGCCAGGGTACAGGCTGGTTTGTGTGCGTTTACTGAGCTATCAATAAACAGACATAAATCCGACTTGGTTGAGTTGTCTATCCAGCACTCTTTTTCTTTTTTCACATTGCTTCTGACATTTCCTGCTTCGTCACAATACACTACTACACTCTTGCAGGAGTAGTCACGAGCCGAAACCTACGTTCCTTACCACTATCCACTGGAAAACTCTCTGTGTGCTTAAAAAACCAGCCTTCCCAGGTATCATTACAGCAGTTACCCCTTGGACTATCGCCTCTCTTCAGTATGTACCTGGGTCCACTAGCGACGTCCCGCTCACCAGGTTATTTGCTGGAGAAATTATAGGCCAACCCCTTAACAAGGAGCCTCGTCTCTTCGTGATGCTTGGGTCCGCTAGCAACGTCCCGCTCGCCAAACAGCCACGAGAACGGATGCCCATATCCTGCTGCTGTTACCCTCTGTCAGGTACTTGGGTCCGCTAGCGACGTCCCACTCGCTAAACCACTTGGCAGAAGGCCTGTAAACCAGGTTACCCACCTGTTCTAACAGCCTTTCCTCGCTTCCATCAGCCCATGCCTGCCCCAAAGTACACCCAGTGTCACCCCAATTATGTCACATCATAGGGCTGGGCGGGGGAAAGCAACCAAACATGGACTAGCCCTGGGTGGAGTCCTGGGGAGTTCAGATTCAGGTGCTAACTGGGTGTACACCTGGAGGAAGGAGGAAGCTGCTTGCCAGAGGGGGTCAGCATCCAGCTGGTCATCAAACCTCATCTGGCATGTGCCACATGCAGTATCTCCACTGCCACCCACCTTCACTCGGCCCGCTAACATCAACAAGGTGGTGTGACCACTTAATCACACGCCTGCCTACACCCCTACCAGTGTACTCACTAGCCTATCGCTTGCAATCACGCCTCCAAAGGCTCAACGCCTAATAATCGAGGTGGCCAAACCCATCACTGCAGGCCCCAAGAAAAACCCCGGCCAGAGTGGTGACCACCCCCTTCTCCGTCGCCTGGATGGGGGGGAGGGGGGAGGGAGTTTACAAGCTATGTAATTCAAATTGTGGCCATTTTCCTGGGAACTGCGAAAGTTCATAATTTTGAGAACTGCTTTATTGATATATCAGATGACAAAACATTAGAATCTATCTGGACTTAAATTAAATTAGAATGCAACAACTATCTAAATTTGTAACATCTGTATCCCTCCTGATTGCACAGTAACTACATCTAAGGCTTGCATATTTAACTCAGAAGGTAAATCATCACTACAAAAATTTGATCATCATAACAGGAAACGTTAATGCACCAGTAATCAATTGGAAATTATAACACGTTCGAGATATAACCAACAGTGCCATCAGAAACAATTTAATATAACAGTTATTATTTGACATTGTTTCATTCTATGAGAGATTATAATTGGAAAACCTTAAAGAAATTAAAGATATTAATAAAATAGTTGATCATCTAATGAGCACTATTTTAAATTTAATGGAAATTACAGTCACTAAATCCATTATAAAATCCTTTTGTATCCACCTTAATTCTTATTACAATAATTTTATAAATTAAATAAAAATAATAATAATACAATATTTTGTGAATTATCCTCCCATTTAAGAAAACTTGGGAAATGGAAACTTAAGTATGTCTCATAGGAAAAATATTGATCACTTTTGAATGAATTGCATGAGTACAATGAAGGTTGCCACAGTATTGCCATAGCCCAACATGTGCCCCGTTTGTGGTTAATGCAGTCTGCTTGCAAGGAAGGACCACTAGGAGGCATACATGTTCCTCTGTGTTCCCTAGCGGCGGGACTCAGAATAACACGTTAGTGCAGTGTGAGCAATGTGAGGCACGGAGCCACGTTCCGTGAACATGCAGCATGTCCTGACGGCACATTCAACAAGCCTTTGCACAGATGGGACCACACCATCTTCCCCCAAGAGGAAGGCTCATCACTTGAACTGTTCTGGACCCAGAGGGGACAGGAGGGTACACATACCAGTAAAGAAGGCTCAGGTCGACCCAGCGGACCACCAGCAGGGAGGATCGTTTCATTGCCAAGCACTTATGAACCTGCCAGAAACAGGCAGCATAGCAGCTTGCGGATTGGTGATACTGACGAGTGATGTTCAGCAACGAATCACACAGTTCTGTATGGCTACAGACAACTGCAGAATTGAAGTCTGGAGACATCTTGGCCAGCACCGTGACCCCACGCTTCATTGTAGAGCGACACACTGTCCCAACGAGAGGTTTCATGGTGTGGGGTGCACTTTCCTACCATTCCACTGGTGGTGACTGGAGAAACCCTGATGGCATGGCGATAGATATACGTGCTGGAAATTCTGTGACTATGCGCGCTCTCCTTCCTTGTGCAGCTTGTTAACCACATTTTTTAAGCAGGATAATGCCCGGCCTCTCACAGCATGGGTATCACTGGCCTGCCTTTGTGATGTCAACATGCATCCTTTGCAGGCAAGGTCCACAGACCTCTCGCTCATTGAGAATGTTTGGGACCAGATTTGACAGCAACTTTGGCCAGCGGTAAATACGGCAGATTTGGAGTGTCAGTTGCGCCAGCTGTGGCAGGATTTTCCTCAGGAGAACATTCAAAATCTGTATGCTTCCATGCTTCAGTCTCTATGCAACTGTGTTACAGGCGGTCCAACACCGTACTAAGTGCAGTCTGCAAGTGTTGCTCCACTGCAATATATGGTTGGTGTGGTACAATATTTTGATGTTTTCTGTATATATTATGGCTGTGCGAATAATCAAACAGTTCTGAATAGTAATTTACGAATTATTCACATTCGAACTTTGAATATCTTATGCAAAAATTGAGAATAATTTACATTTGCATTTTGAGTGGTCGTTGAAAGTTTTCCTGTGTAACGAAGTGCATGGAAATGAAAGCCTCAGTGGAAAAAATGCTCAACTCCCACTGTTTTTCAAACAAAGTTTGTAGTTTTTGTCCCAAGCTTCATCCTACTGAGAATCTACCAGCTTGACAAGGGGATAAAGGGATTGTTTTCACAGCCTGTGAGAGGCCTTCCAATTCTATCTCTCTCTGTCTGTCTGTCCTGTTCAGCGAGCAAATTGCCATACAGTTGGGGTGCCTGCTACACAGCAGGCTGTGGAAACCATTATGGTGGTGTGACAAGCCAATCCTCCTCGCCCATGTACTGGAGATCAAAGACCCAGCAACCCATGGTCCGGGGCAGACAGATCATAGATAACACAAACACAATGTTGATTTTCTGTCTTGAAAAATTCTTGTTACTGTGTCTTTCTAATATTAACATGGCTATTGAGTATTTTGTCTTTATACTATTATATTCTGCGACATTTTGCACCCTCCAACACCGGAAACCAGATGTTGAAGTCTGGATGATGATCAAGTCTGTATGCATCGCTTGTCAACATACACTGAAGAGCCAAAAAAACTGGTACCTGCCTAATATCGAGNGAGCCAAAAAAACTGGTACCTGCCTAATATCGAGTAGGGCCCCCGAGCACGCAGAAGTGCCGCAAGACGACGTGGCATGGACTCGACTAATGTCTGAAGGTATGCAGGAGGCAATTCACACCATGAATCCGGCAGGGCAGTCCACAAATCCAATCTGCGCAAATTTGAGAAAGGGTTGCACGTCTGTCAGGTTTAATGATTCTCGTCAGTCGTCGTTAGTCCCGTTCTTTCACTATCTTTTTCCAGCCGAAGCAATGTCGAAGATGTGATGTTTTACCGGATCCCCGATATTCAAGGTACACTCGTGAAATGGTCGTACGCGAACATACAAATGTTATCGCTACCTCGGAGATGCTATGTCCCATCTCTCGTGCGCCAACTATAACACCACGTTCAAACTCACTTAAATCTTGATAACCTGCCATTGTAGCAGCAATAACCAATCTAGCTGCCGACCGCATCGCGTTACTCTGATTGGTTCTATACTTCTGTTATTTACATACGCATGCCTATACCAGTTTTTTTGGCTCTTCAGTGCACATCAGTTTTTTATTTTGATCTCTTGAAAAATTAATCATAAAGGTTACAATGTATTTCAGTTTGACTTAGGTTTATATTCAAATTTGTTTAATTACATTTTTCAGTTACAAAAGGCTTACCCACAGGTTATTAAGATTATAAAGTCCTCTGCAAATGTAAATTTGGTATACCATTTTTGTGATATTATTTCAAGACACGGGCACATGTGAAGTTTCCCTTATAGGTATAGTGAACATAGAAAGTGTTCTCTTCGAATTCATTATAAAAAAAGGTTCTATTGTATTCACGAGTTCATTTGTAACATTTTCATATTGAAAATTAATACTGTGACATGCATTTAATTTAGGGATGGGTCGGTTCGGTTCTTCGGTTCCAATTTATACCGGTTCTTGAGGTTTGACTCGGAACCGGTTTTATGTTAACAACAACTACTCGGTTCTCTTTTCTAAAAAGTAATAAATTTACTGCAAAACTCTGTCCTTACAAAAATAACTACCTCCTGTATAGCGCTCCCTTTTTCCCCAAAAATAAAGGGGAAAAATTCTGGGGTCGGCGCCATACATGTAAAAAAATAAAGGAGTGGTAGTTGTAAACTGTCCTCTCCCTTCTCTGTCTTAATCACTCAGCCCGCCCCTGTAAACCACACTGCTAGCCATATGATACATTTCTCCACGTCTTCTTTGTTTCCGTGTAAGGCAGAGAATAGCCTAGACAAGGCGGCTGGAGAAGGCAAGAAGTGATGCTTTTTTTTAGAGGTGTAGCATTCCAACACAGCAAAAAAAAAAAAAAAAAAGAAGCGGGCCACCTTGTCACTACGTAAAGGAAGCAGGTCACCCACTGGAGTTGTTGACATTCTTTTAATGACCATAGGTTAAAGCCACGAGAATTTCACACTAAAGAATATGCGATGCCAGCGAAAAACATTTCATTCTATAAACCCCAAAATGCGAGTATTTTGATGAATCGATAGTTGTCTATTTACAATCGATTGTTAGTGACTTTCAATAAATTACCGTACATTGAATCGTAACCGTATTAATCAAAATTGCTACAGACGTTAAAATGGTGTGGTGATAGACTGAGTCGGATGTTTCGCGCAATTGTAAAACGTTATTTAAAAATGGTTGTAACGGTTTTCGACAGAACGGCAGAGTTTACGAGTGAAGGATTCTACATCTTCGACAATGTGAAAACAATTCTTATGTGCAAATACTGCAACGTTAGAATAGAGTGGCAAAGGAAAGACACGTGCACGAAACACATAAAAACAAAAGGAATCAGTACAACGAGAAAGTGAGCACAAATTAAAATCATACGTTATTAAAAACCAAATAATAAAGAGCGGATATTAGTAAAACAAGACAAATAAATGAATTATTATAGGTTAAACAAGATAATCGCACAAATTCTCTGGCATGTTAACCACACCCCGCCAACAACACAGGAACGAAGGTTAGTAAACAAATGGCCGCGTTACTTTCACCTTGAGCGTGATCATGTGACTATGCAAGAAACGTTGAAATCTAAATACGTTAGCATCACGTCATTAATAATTGGCATAATAAGATACAAGTCTTTTCGACACCCATTTGTAAGTGGTAAATTAACAATTGCGTTAAAACTTTGGAACTATTTCCTCTCTTTGTGCTGGCAACCTAACGGCATAACTGTATCCGCGCTCGCCGCTGTTTGTAATGTTATATGCATGTCGCTAACGGCTAGGTTGATTTTCATAGGTTGATTTTCAAGTTTCTTCCAGTCGCGAACTGACTATACTGTAGGTTATGTTATAAGAATTGACAAACCGTAAACATCCCATATAATTTGTATTTATTAGAATCATTCACTGATAGTGAAACATACTTATGAACAGAGTGATATCTTCTCGTTTGTGTAATTTATAATTTCAGTTAGAGATCATGCCCATCAATGCTGTCTACATTATTTTAAACTAATGGCCCCAGTACAACTGCTATACGCACATCACTAACATAAATTACACTCTACCTCAACCGCGTTGTAATTTGGTGTTAAAAATTTACAATCCCTTACAACAATAAACTATGTTCTTTTGTTCACATCTGAACTTTGCGAACAATAAAGTTTCTGATGTGACTTCACAGACTATCTAAATAGAGTATCAAAACAGCTGCTCTATGGATCATAGACTGCATGCGGGTAGGGTATTTGTATTGCAAGTTGTAACACAAAACAAGCATGAGTCTCATTAATGTGTTAATAATATTTGTTAACTCTGCTGTTTTGACTCCTTGACAAAGTTTTTGAATGGCACAGCACACTGTGTTTCTATTTCCACTCTTGGAGGAATGGTTGGGGGAAGAAACCAGTTGAAAATGCCTAAAATAAAATTAACACCACTAGATAGGGTAAATGAATTTGCAAACTAAGAATTTCACTTGTGTGATAATAAACTGTTGATGTGCTAGTTCTGTAATTGTAGGTTGGAATTGGCGAGACACTCGCAAAACATGTGTCTAGTGAAAGACATAAAACTTCAAAGTTGCACCCTGCTTCAACTGAGAATAAAGAACTTTTAAGAAAAACAACTGAGGCATTTGTCACTGCAAACATACCAGTGAAAAAATTAGATAATCCTGAAGTTTGTGACTGGTTTCAAGAATATGTGAAAGGTGGCAAATGATCTCCATACAGCAGACTAGCTTCTCAAGTAGTACAAACCAATTGTAGCCGAAGGAGTACTCGTCACAAGATCAGCAGTCAAGAACAAACCAAATGTTCTTCTAAGTGACGAAACAACAGACAGAGGTGGACATTGTGTTCTAATGTCATTTTTAAAACACTGGAACCATCCACCAAACAGTTAGTGTTTCGCACCGCATCTCTTGTGTTGGACTGTGTATATTCCTGGTTTTGTGTTCAAGGCTATTGTTGATGTTCTCAGGAAATATTAAGTTGATTATGCTAAAGTATCAGCATTTGTATCTGATACTGCTAGGTACACGACAAAATTTACCACAACACTGCAAGGTTTATTTGGTGACCATTCAATCCACGTAGTGTTGGGCACACAAGATACACTTTATAACGGTTTTAAATCAATCTAACCTTGATGAACTAAATGCTGTTGTGACCAAAGTCAAGTATGCATTCATCAACACAAGGAATTGCAAATATCAGTATCTTCAGTTTTTGGTATCCTAGTATCCCAACAATCCTGCAATGCATACATGGTTCAAACTGGTGCTGTACTTGAATAAACACCCAAAGAACATAATTGTGTAAGAGTGGCATTAGATTTCTGAAACAGATGACCCCAGAAGAACTTTCTTCTAGTAAAGTGCAATAATGCAGTAGAATTAATTTTCGGAATACGCTGTTCATTTTCTTTCGCTTTGGCAGGCGTCGTAAAATTGTTATCGGATTCAAGATTAAAGCAGTGGTAGTTTGTTTATCAAGCATCCGGTTGCCGTTTCGAAAGTCGTTTTCAGTAAGCGTCATCGTTAGATTAGAAACTTTCCAACTGCATCATCAAGTTTTGTTCTAGAAGTTCAATTATCTTTAACTGACGGAGCAGTCAAGCGGGCTACGTAGTTTGTAATAGCGTGGGAAAGAGAGACCGGCCTACACTAGGCCAATATTTGGTTTTCGTCTGATGCTCTGAGGAAAGGGGGGTGGATAGACACGCAACAAATACAGAGTGCGCCTGTCGCCGTCCAGCAGTCGGCACCCAGTACTCGAACAGATAACTGACAACGCCCGAACAGTCGACAACAAGCAACCAGTGCCGGGGCTGCGTCGGGCGTGGCACATAGCCCCCACACCGGTAACTTAATCCTACTCGTTATTTCTCCGCCGGTGTGGGAGATCACGAGTTGCTCTGGCGAGGCCAGCTTTCAAGAATAGATAATCAACAAACGACTGTGGTACTGCTCTGTATTTTTTCGGTATATCTGTGAACCTGTTCGTACCCAGCCTACCTGAAGATCGTATGTGACTGTTGCATTTTTATGGTGCATAAAAGTACAGAACAAATAAACCAGAACTTGACATTATTTCATTGGCGCCTTTTTAAAGAGTTTCATATTGCTACCACTGAGCTAACCGGGTGGTAACTTCCAGCCATCAATACCTTGTCGTGTGACGGTTTAGGGATAGTAGAGCGATGCTGGCCCACAACTACCCCCCCCCCGCATAACCAGGGTAGAGACACGTGGCACGAAGCAGGTGAACAGCCAGAACGTACCGCAGTTACACGTGTCTTGCTGCGCGTCCTGCTGCGTAGGCCTCCCTGCCACCCCCCTAGGCCTCACGCCTGTCCGTGAGATCTGTGGAGCGCAGAGGTTTCACGCGATATCACCAAATAATCATGTGTATTTCGCCTACACTCAGAAAATACGCACCACGGAAGAAATAGCTGACGAGCTGGATATTGGTGCCGAGATAATCCCCCCACCCCCTTAGCTAACCACAGGACAATGTGGAAACGCCCTGGAGAAGTAGCTGACGAGAGTAAGCTAGGGGCAAGGGGCTACCCCCCCCCCAAACCTTCAGAAACCAGGACACGTGTTTTGAAAGGCATTGTTCTACATCCTACCCCCTCACCCACAAGGCGACACGTGCCGACAATTAATGGTGGAGGCTGGCAAGCATAAAAACCCCTTTTCGAGAGTAGTGGGGCTTCAGTTCATTAGTACCGCACAGAGAGGGGGGTCAGTTCATTAGTACCGCGCAGAGAGGTTAGATGAGGAGACCATCAAGCAGCCAATTGAAGATCGCCGCGCAGAGAGAGGTCAGCCGCGCCATTTTTGGCCGGGGGCAAATCGGACCCTCGGCTACGTCAGTAGAACATCACCGCAGTGAGACTGCAGCAACAGCGGGCCTTTGCCAAAGGCCGCCCATCGCCGGAGCTCACCCACCACAGCTGACAGCACCCGCAGCAAGAGCTAAGTATTGAGTACGCCGTCAAGAGAAGCCCACCTCCATCACGAAGTCGTTAGCAGTCAATCCGAGTAACCAAATTATTAGAGTACCACACCTCTCAAGTGTTGATGTTGTTTATTTGTGAATATATCCGAGACAATATATTCGTCCTTCAAATTGAAACAGCCAAAGTCTACATTATTACAAACCCCTTAACCTTCAGGCATCATATAGTCTATGCCACTAAGCATTAACATAAGACACTACGTACTTTTTGGATGTGTTATTTGGCTTCCCAACTGTGGGGCATACACAACCTACATAGCATCAAGTAAATTGGCAACCAACTGTGGGGCCCAGCAGTACCATAAGTGTAACAGTAATTTATGTCAAGTTAAGTTGGCGTCTGGACGTGGGGCCCAACGCTATTTAGTGTAACTTGACGTAGCATACGTCAACCTTGACATGCATCGTTACAAAAGTTCAAGTCTTGATTGTGGCTCAAAACTGTACAGCTCTTACAGAGTTGATCAACTTTCTTGCAGGTACATTGAATCCAACAGCTCATACGTTGTATTCCAAACTGAAAGACCTGGAAAACAAGTTTCACCATTTGAGTGGTGGTTTATTTTCTTCTGATATGAATGAAAAATTGTCTGAGCTACACAAAGTTAAACAAGCAGATGTAAAGCAGTGTGTTAAGTTAGCAGCCGAGAAGTGTAAAACAAAACTTTCCAAGATTATTCAAAATGATTCTGCAATAAAACTTTTGAAACCAATTTCTCACATCCACGAAATGTATGATGAGTGAACACTGAAACAGCCATTTTGCAAAAGTACATTCAGAACTTGCCAGTGATGTGTCAGATGCCCACTGATATATTAATCACTGGTTATCTTGTATTCAACAAAATAATTGAAGCAGCATTTCCATTGCCAGAAACTAGCCATGCTGATATTGAAAAAGCGCTCTGCTCTTTGAAAGAAAACTATAGTGACTCTTCAAAAGCAAGTCTGATGGCAATCTGGTTTCCAAAGTTTAATGTTGACTGTGAACACTCATTTTCAAAACATTCTTTGTAGGTGAGCAACAAAAGACAGCAGCTAACACCAGAAAATGCAGAACGTCTCGCCATGATAGCATATGACTCAGAAACAGAGGATAGTTTATTTTGAAGCTAATTTTGCGAAGTAAAAAATAATGTTTCTTACTTAATACTGCAATGCTAGTACAGTAAAGCTTCGCTATAACAAACTCCAAGGGACCCAAATTACCACTTGTTTGTTATAATGAAGTTCTTTATACTGAAATCAAAGATTTCAGGCATCACAATTTGTTTCATCAATAAACCACTTGGAATTGTAGAAGTGTACGATTTTAAATATGCCAGTAATTGTAGTGTATATGACATTTTATATGTAGATAATCATACGTAAGTTGGTATGTACTACATAGAAACAGAACCATAAAGAGAGTAAACCGTATATGAATTAAGAATATAGTACTACATAAAATGTAGGAATACCTTTAAAATATTCCGACTCACTGCAGCAAAACACCACCCAAGAACATTCTNCGACCGTAAATTTTAAGCGAAAAATTCGTACTACTGAAAATTATTTACATGTGAAAGCATAGCATTTTGGCGGGACAAAATGGTTTGTTCGTACTAATGAAATGTTCGTTGTAATGAAGTTCGTTGTACTGGTGCTTTACTGTATGTGTGTGAACTTTAAAACCTGAGGTAAGCAGGATGTATATATTTAAATATACAATATAAGCTATTGATATAATTCTTTAATTTTATAGTTTTTTAAATGTATTTAGTTGTGCAGAAACACAAAATAATAACACAAATTTTTTTTCAAAACAAAATTTCTCTGAAAATAACTCCAAAAAATCTTTTCTCTAACATTAAATTGCTATTTCATGCTTAAGTAGACTTTTTAGCACCCAATATGTCTAAACTAATAGGTTAAATTAAATTAAATACCTATTCAGTTACTGCTTTAGAAATTTGCAATACGTGTACATGTTACCAACTGCTCAAAGTTAACACAATATTGTAATTGTGGTTCAAATTATTCTCACTTGGGTGTTTATTGTACACTGAAAATTCTGATGCTGGCATTTATATTATGTACTTATGTATGTATGATTCCAACAAAACATTTTGTCTGTCTTAACATTCGTGCAAATGTATGGGACAGAAAATCAGCGATATTTCCTTCAAATCAATTAATCTGCTTGACGGTATAAAACTGTTGTAATGACGCAATATACTTAATTTGTCGGGACTTGGATGTAAAATTCTTTTGTATGTATGAAGCTCGGGAAAGTTTCAGTATATTTTTATCGGGTTTCAGTTTTAAGCCGTGGTGGCAGGTTCCCACGTTTGATTATCGAGCAGACAGGTACTTTTGTAGTTTAATGGGCGGACGTTTGCTGTGTTCGTTTATCAGGAGTCCGGTAGTGTTTCATTTCAAACATCCTGTTTCTTTTGAAGCGTCAACATTAATTAGATTAGTTCCTGGCGGCGCCGTTTTGATATACGAGAAGTTTGTTATCCGGAGGTGAGTGCATCAACAAGTTTTTGTTGACAGCACAGTTTTAGTTTCCTGCGATGCAGTTACGATATCGGTAAGCAGTATCGATGTCAGGCTGAGCGTGGGACAGCGCAGTTCTCACGCTGCTGCGAGATGATAGGCGCTTATCGTAGAAGAGGGGGGTGGTAGACAGCAGGATATAGGCGTCTGGCTGTCGCCCTAAGCAGTCTTATGAGAGCAGTCGGCGAGCAAGTCTTCTTAGAACAGCCGGAGAGCAGTCTTCTGCAGTCAGAGAGCAGTCGTGAGAGGAGTCTTGTTAAAGCAGTCGTCAGAGTTACTTCACTTCACGTCGCCCGTGAGGGCAGTAGTCAGAAGTATGATAGCCTAGGCCGCGTTCGGGCAGGACGCAACCCCCACATCGGCAACTAGACTTTTATTTCATTTCTCAGCCGGTGTGGGAGGTAGCAGCAATTATTTATTCTTCGGGCCAGTTAAACCACTGTGGCGCTGTTTGCTGTACTTTTATGTTTATCTGCAAGGTTCGTACTCTGCAAATTGGACTTCTGTGAACTGTGAACTGCAATAGTTAAATAAATATATATATATAACTTGGAACTTGAACTTTCTTCCATAATTAACTAACATCCAATGGTACTGAGTCTCGTGTATTCTACCTTGAGCAAGCCGTGGCAAGTAAACAGTCGGCAGTGTAAGCGGCGAAACGTTACAAGATGGCGCCCGCCTAACCTTGTGCAGCTTTAATATAATAAATATGCCTTAACAATCAAAGACGTTTCTTTACACTGTGTAAAAACAGATAAAACCCGTAAAATCAGCAGCCTACTCTAATGTACATACACTGCAGTCGTGATTCCTAACATACTGCAAAGTACTGACACACTATCTTGGTCTACAAAATCACCAGACCTTTCACCAATACGGCAAGCACACGACCAGCTGGGACTGTCTGGCGCATGAAACATGCCACGACCCTTAATGAACTCTATGCACAGTTAGAGGAGGAATAGAAGAATGTATCTCAGGACTATATTTGGTACGTGTATAACATCATACATCAAGTTATTACCCACATGAAAGGAAAGTAAGTCTGCAGTACTTATTGAACCCTGTGAAAACTACCACCATACATTTGCACAGAAGAACCCCTTACAACAAGTATTGGTGTGTACATCACTATTAAACTCATATTGCATTTTTCCTGTAGGAAGGAAAGTATTTTTAACATTCTTTGTATAACAGTGCATTTCCCATAGCACACAGTTGCATAAGACCAGCTACTAAAGGGATAAATAAGGGCAGTTTAGAAGAGCACATCTTACTTACATCCAGACTGCAAGGTTCTTGTGCTTCTCACTGGGTTCTTCCTGAAACACGAGCATGTAATAATGTAGCAGCAACTAACAATAAAACTAACTCAATAACTAAACTATTACACACACACACACATTCGCACCCAAGCACGCATGCACACACACATATGTACATACATATTTACACATATGCACATACTATAAAAAAAAAACAGAAAATAGAAACAAAGAAAATAAGCTGTACAGTAAAACAATGAAACAGCAATTCCTTTTTAGCTAATTTTTTAAAATATTACAGTCATGTAAGTTCTGCCTAAAAGGAATGGTTAGGTATTGAACTATTACTGCTAAGCAGTGCTAGCAAGACTGCTGAAAAAGCTTTGTGGCATGACCAGAGTCGACAGCCTGCTATAAAAAAAATAGATAGATAGATTGATAGATATATATACACAGATCCAAACATACAGTACATATATATCTGTCTAAAAGAGAAATAAGGGATAAAAGGTGGAATGGGACATGAAAATGAAAAGTAGATAG